>PVKA01033234.1:0-24585 GCA_004027165.1 Ctenomys sociabilis | reverse complement strand
CTCAATTGATTTTACTTGTTGTACATTTCCTTTTGTATTTCTGCTTTTCGCTTGTTATACTAGGGAGACTATACGATATTTACACATGTGTGTCTGGTTTATTTCACTTATGAGTATGTGTTCAAGTGGCATCCACTTCAGTATAAATGCTTCAAACTTATCATTCTTAATAGCTGAGTAATACTCCATTATATAGAAACCCTGAGAAGACTTCAATGACCACATGGGAAGTGTGGGGTTCATGTGTTGGTATGTGGGTTTTGGTCTGCCTGGGTCTTGGCCATCCAGCAGAGGAGTATAAAAGTGTAGGAATGAAGTGTGCATCGTGGGCCCATGGTGTTGGGCTGGTCTGTGGGTGGATATGGTCGACGGTTTCTTTGGATGGCTCCCTGTGGTTGCGGAGTGCTGGACTGTGTTGGATTGTGGTGTCGAGTTCAGGCACCTGAAGTGGTTGAATGTCGGTGGAGTGCCCACTTTTGGCATGTGTAGACAGAGGAGGTGTTGTGGAGAGAGGGAATCGTGATGTGTGTGTATGGACGGTGCAGTTGGGATGGATGGCGCTGTGCTTCTACATGGTTCTATGATGGGCAGGATCTGCACTAGTGGTGGTTGGACAGGATGGTGTGTCGGCTTTTAGTGCTGTGGTCATCCACTAGGTAAATGATTGTTGAATTTTTGATATAATTCAGCTATTAAAAAACCTGTGAATACGGTATCATGTGTGCACCTTGTACAGTGCCAGAGCGTTGTGAAAACAGTTTGCAGTGTGTTGGTTCATCGACTCTGTATATTTGGGGTGTCTTGAAGGTGTCTGATTGACATTTGTATTTTAATAAAATAAAAATAAATGGAAAAAAATAAAGTGCATTCTTAATGTATATGTGATATGCTTTTTTTGTTAGCCCTATGTTGGATCAAGTTTATATGGATGCCTTCTCATTTGTAAGCTTGTATATATATATATATATATATATATATATATATATATATATATATATATATATATATATGTATATAATTATATACACCTGTATTTTAGGTTTTCATTTTCTAATGAATGAAAATATTTACAATCAAAGTTGTTAGACATAATTTAAATAAACCCACATTGAATTCTAATTCAGAGCTGTTATAGGTTTATCTCATGTTCTCTCATCCAGCTATGATGAGAGAAAAAATAATTTTAAAAATTAGTTAACAAAACTGTTTTTGTTTAGAGTCTATTCTAATTCTTCTAAACAACACAGAAACAAAGTTGACAGGTTTTGTGGTAAAATATGTACATAAAAGCAAATATTCAAATATTCTTGAAACTATTCAGCTGAAATGTTATGAAATAAAATTAGCAGGCTATACTAACAGAAAGAATGCTGGTTGTATAATGCTACAGATTTCATGAATGATGCATGATCTCTTCATGGAGACAGAACAGTGTGCTACAGAGATAATAATGCGTCACTGAAGAATTCAAAATAGAAATTTAAAAAGATTATTGAATCAAACAAATAGAAAGGTAAGATACAAAAACTGATGGGAAACAATTATAACAGAACTGATAAAAGTTTATATCAACAAATCTCTACATCAAAATGTAGAAACTTTTCAAATAAAGAGCCCCCAAAAAAACATGCTAAGGAGCTGTCTCAGCTATTTTCTTATTGTTGCTGGGACAAAATGCTCAACACCCAAAACTGAGGACACAAAGGTTTATTTAGGTCCCAGTTTGCAGAGGTTTCAATCTATACTCAGCTAGTTCCAAGGCAGAGTGCTACATGGCAGACAGTAGCAGTTTATGGCAGAATAAAGCAGCAAAAACAGCAAGAGGAAAAGGGAGAAGTGGCTACAGTGGCAACAGGGTACAAGTCTGTCCCCTTTAAGATGCATTCAGGCTATCTGTCCCAGGCTGGATGTAGCACTCACACCCATAATCCCAGCATCATTTATACCTATAATCCCAAAAGCATTCACACCCACAATCCCAGCAGTGGATCAGGAATTAATCACAAACTGTAGAAGTTCACCCAAGGCTTTGGGGATACAACTACACACAAGCCATAACACTCTGCCCCTGGACTCCCAAAGACTCATGTATATCCCTTTATGCAAAAGGCATTTTAGTTTATCTGTAAGGGTTTTCAAAATCTTAAAAGTTTTAGCATTGTTGAAAAGTCTAAGTCTCAAGTCTCTTCCACAATCTAAGGCAAACTTTTAGCTGAGTCCCTGTATAAAAGAAAAGTCAAGCACTTCTAACGTTAAGTAGCACAAGGTAAACCTTACCATTCCAAAAGGTACATACAGAAGGATACCAAGCATTGGGAACAAAGAAAGTACAAATTCCAGAGGAGGAAACATTAAGTACCATAGTTTTATGTGTAACATCTGAAGCAGTGTCGCAAATAGTGAACTGTAGGTGGCTCTGCCCCTATGACACTCTTGGTGGTTGCTCTCAAGGCTTTGTTTTAAGACTAGCTTTATACCCTCTTCGCATTTTTTTTAGATGATCCACATTTTTGCCTTCTTTAAACTTTTGGGGTTTTTACTGTACCTTAAACTTTTTACTCTGTTTTACACACTGTCCTCTCAGGGGCACACTGCCTGGTATTTAAGGCCTTCTGAAATTGAAGTGGAAGCCTTTTTAACCTCAGAATTCTTGTATTTTGTAAACACCTAAAACCAGTATCATGTGGATGATGCCAAGGTCAGCTGCCAGCTAAAGCAGCAGCCAAGGTGTCTTCCTTTCTGGGTGGAGGGTTCTAATGCCTGGATCGCTGAGCACTTGAATCATGATTTTTAGGAACAAATTCTCTATTCCAGCAACATTTTGGAACCTAGTGTGGACACTGCCAACATCTTGGAATATGGTGAGGTGTGGCTTTCTCTCCATGGCAAACTCCCTTACCCTTGCAGTTTTGAGGCTACAAAGGGTGGAGACATGCTCCTGTGATGCCTTCAGAGTGCTATTTTTATTTTTTTGTTTCTTCTCAGCAGTGGAGATCATCTCAGGTTTCTATTTTTAGACCACAGCTTCATTGGCACTTTTTTACCTGGTTAAACTCACAACACTTTAAATCATCTTGCTGGGCTCTTTGCTCTTTGTTTTTAACATATATCTGACTAAAAGCCACCAACGATAGCCATGCTATTGCTTTAACTTTTGAATGCCTTGAGATTTTCTTTGCAAGAATAGTCTGTCACACTTAAATCTTAGTTTCAGGCAAAAATCTCTGGACATGAGTAAAATGCAGACAAAAACTTTTTCCCAAGCAAAACACACATTATCTGGAGTCCAACAACCAATGTAGTCTTTCTTCCTAGAAGAAATCTCTGATTTTTATCAGCATTTTGTTCTTCTGAGCTCTGACCAGATCTTCCATATAACCTGCTGGAGTTTCTCTGGTGGTTTTCTTGTAGGTAGCATCTCCAAAACCTTTTTATCTCTTCCAATAAGCCATTTTTAAAGGCATGTAGCCCACATGGTCAGGTTTAGTCACAGCAATGACCTCGCTCCTGTACCAAATTTTGTCTGGGTTATTACTATTTTTCCGTTCATTGTTGGGACAAAATACACAATACTGCAAATTAAGGAAGGAAAGGTTTTCTTAACTCACAGTTTGTGGAAGTTGCTGTCTATACTTAGCTGGTTCCACAGAGCAGAAAACAGCAAAGACAACAAGAACAGAAAAGAGGAGTAGTGGTAACAATGGCAAAAGAGAGAAGGTTTCCCTTATGTGCATTTAGGCTATCTGCCCTAGAATAGGTATAGCACTCAGACCCATAATCCCAGTAGCACTTATAATCCCAGCAGCACTCACACCCATAGTCCCAGTGCTGGATCAAAAATAAATCACAAACTTTAAAAGTTCACCCCATAACTGCATGAAACTCTGGGGGGGGGGCAACTAGATACAAATATAACAGAAACTAATAAAGCAAAAAAAAAAAATCTAAATTTAGCAAAAGAAAATAAACTAAAAGCAGACCTAAGATAAATACAACAGACAATAAATAAATAAATAAATAAACACTTCCAAGATCAATGAATAGCTGATTTTTTAAAGTCATTATTTTTATTTATTTGACACAGCATCTTGCTACACACTTCAGACTCATAATTATCCTCCTGTCTTAGCCAACTGGGCCTGGGATTCTGGAGCCTGCACCACACGTGCTATCAAGATCAAACTCAGGTCCCTGAACTTGCCAGGCAGGAACTTAGACCACGGAGCTACCTCCCAGCCCAGTGAATTGCTGCTTTTTGAACTTAAATCATTTCAAAAAACTGAAAGTAAAGTAGTTTATACACAAAGAAAAAGAAAAAAAGGAAGAAAGATAAAAAAGACGGTATAAAGGAAGACAGACAAAAGAAAGAAAGAAAGAAAGAAAGAAAGAAAGAAAGAAAGAAAGAAAGAAAGAAAGAAAGAAAGAAAGAGAAAATATAGTAAAAGGAGAAGGAAAGAAGGAAAAATAAAGCTATACATTACTCTTGCTAATGAACACAGATACAAAAAAATTGTCAACAAAATGAAATTAAACTCAACAGTTTACCGAAGAAATCATTGATTATGATCTAGGGTAATTTATCTTAGGTGAAAAAGTGGTTCAATATACTCAATCAATAAACAAAATGAAGAAAATTCATATATATTATATACTTTAGGCCCTTGCACTTGCCAGGGAAGCACTTATTCAACTGAACCATCTCCCCAGCCCCAATGCAAAAATCATTTAATAAAATTTATAATTACTTCAATACAAAAGTGTTGAACCAGAAAATAGATGAATGTTATTAATACTACCTTCAAGAATATCTATTCTCACCTCTCTTTATAGCATAAAGTTGTTTCACTGGAACAACTAGACAAGAAAACAAAATATACAGATAGGAAGAGTAAAGTCAAATTACCCTTCTTTGTATATGATATGCTTCTCCATATATAAAAATTTAAAGATACAACCAAAAGGTATTGCAACAAATTTTCAGGATATAAATTCACCATAAACTCAGTTGCATATTTATATGCCAATTATGAGATTGCTGAAATGTATATGAAGAGAATGTCATTCACAGTGGTTACAAAAATGTACATTGGAATAAATTTAACCAAAGATATCATCTCTAAAATAAATAATTAAAAAAATCTTAACACAAATTTTATTTGTGTCCTCTTTAGGACACAAATAAAAATTGAAAATGTCTCCCATGTTCATGGATGGAAGAGTTTAAATTGTTGAAAGGTAGAACAGCGATTCCTAGAGGCTGCAGAGTGTGGAAAGTAAAGGGAGCCGAGGAAAGAGATAATGAGCAGCAAACGTTGTTAGACAGAAGTTTAGTGAACTGAAGAAAGTAGGTACTTGAAGGCTCCAAAGGAAAACTAATTAGAAGACAGAAATATTAGTTACCTTGATTTAATCACCATATGTTATATACATGTGTGGTAAATATATACTTAACTGAATAAATACATTAAATTATTATATGTTAACCAAAAATTCTTATAAAGTATTGAAAGAGACAAAAATATTAACTATACTGATTTGATCATTATACATTGTATACATAAAATTATCACACTCTATTTCATAAATATTTCAGTAAAATAATGAGTTTCACTGTTTAAAAGCACTTCCTATTTACTTGAAAATAAATTGATTAAGAAGAAAGAAGGAAAGAAAGAAATTATCTATCTCTCTATATATTTATGGTTATTATGTTACAGAATTTGGATACTCATTTTTTATTTTTCAGTTATACTACAATAAAATTTTAAAATATGTTTCTGATTTTAGGTGCTAAGACATTTGAAACAGCAAAATAGAATGATCTCAAATATTTCTCTTTAACTTAGTCCTTAATAATTCAATGAAAATATACCCCTTTTAATTGGACTTTCTAGCTACCAAATTTAAATATATGTTTATTTTTATTTATTTATTTATTTATTTTTGTGCTACACACAAAAAAAAAAAGAAAGAAAAGAAATCTCTTTCACTCACTCTTCTCAACTCCAACTTGTATAAAATCTAAAAAAAATCTTCATGGGAAGAAAATTTTTAAACTACAGAGTATTCTTAGGTGCTTAGAAATAATCATTTGTGAGTCTGGTTCAGACTGCCATAGGGCCGGGTTTGGGGATCGAACCCTGTTCCCCTGTGCCTGACTGAGTTTTCCCAAGCAGTCACTTAAACAATGAGCTAACCCACAAGCCCCCAATAACTATCTTTAAATAATGGGAAGATGATGCATGATTATTTTTGGGACCATGAGTTTCTGGCTTTCACCTTTTTATCATGAGAAACTCCATATAGGTTAAAACGTACTCAAAAATTGGACACACGTCCATATAGAAAACACTAAATCTTCACTGGTTTTGAAAAACAGCAAAAACAATTAGGCCACTCAAAGCTATTAGGTATATGCAACATAGTGAATAATACTATTCGCACAAGATGTAAGAATCAGATTGTCACATGAGATATGATGTGTTAGAGGTGGAGAAATGGCAAACTTGGAATTTAGCACTGTTTGTCATGTGTCCCCATGGAGGTATTCAATCTGAATTGAATTAATAAGTGCACAGGATTTGGGCAAACTGATAAAACAACAGTGTGTGTGTGTGTAGTATGTAATACTAGCTTATTGAAAAAGGGGAAAAAACTAGAATAAAGAATTTGCTGAACACAAGAGGCTGAGGCAGGAAAATTGTTGCCAGTTTGAGACCAGCCTGAGCTACAAATGGAGCTCAAGTCCAGCCTGCACTGCATAGTAAGACCCTGTCGCTGAAAGACTGAAAAAAAAAAAGAAAGAAAAGAAAAGAAAAAAGAAACTAACAATATAAAAAGAATTAATGATAATAGCAGTAGTGTATGGGAGGTTTATTCTGGTCACATCAAGAAAAGATAAGCTAATGAAAAAAGTTGAAGAAATTTCAGGAACATTGATTTTTCAGGATATAATTTTCCATTTTAAGTTTTCAAGATGACTCCCATATTTGATTTGCCTTTTGATCCATTTGATATATTAGAATCAATGTTTTGCTTATTATTTGCAAGAAAAGCATGGCATCGTGCTTAGAGTTTTTATCGTTTTACCACTTAGCTGTGCTCAAGTGCCAGGTTTATTCCCAGGGAAGGCAGTGACTTCCCAAGGAGAATGGCAAGTTGGCAAAGACACCAGCTGGTAGGCACGCTTCTTGTCTGCTGGGATGAGGGAGGGAGGAGACGGACAGGGAAACTCTTAAGACTTGAAAGCATTGCGGTGAAAAGGGCAGCAAATAAGAAAGACGCTGTTGTTGGAGGTAAAGGACTAGATAGAAACACTGAGAGAGATGGTGAGGTCGCGACACTGTCAGCAGTGAGCTTAGATTCTGAGTTGAGTGAGACGCCCAGGTCAGTAATTCCCGCTCACATTGTGTATTTGGGGCTCAGTTTCAGAGAGCTCTTCTCAAAGTATGAAGGAAAGCCCGTACTTCTTAGAACAAAGATGCTACTCTAAGAGTAAACATAAGCAAGTGACCAAAATCATCAACTTCTATTAGAAACAGTGATTGTGGAAAAAGTAGGTTAACCTTTCAGAAGAAACAGGAGACTTTAGAAGTGAATATAAAAATATCTTGTAACAAAGAAAGACAAACTATGGGATTTGGTGCTTCACACACAATAGTGGGATAAAGAATAAATTCAGTAGCAAGAAAAGCAGAGCATAATGGAATCTGCTTTTACACAATATGCAGAACTACACACCAATTAGAATACTGCAAGACACAACAGCACAAGAGAAAAGCTGAGGATAAAAATGAAAATTATTCTGATTTATTTCCTGATGTCTTACAGATTATTGAATGATGCCACAAATGACAACACCACATGAATTCATTTACATGTACAATGTGCTAGACAAACAAGTGTTTATCTTATTAATATCAAACACATTTTATAGGATAACGCTAAAATGTTACTAACAAGCAAACAACACTGTGATGCAAAATAGATGCCCAATAAATAGGACCACCTAAATACTGAATGTTAACTTAACTACCTCACCAGCTTTTGCATATTGCGGAGACAGAGAAGTTGAAGGACACCTTATGTCCCAGAAGGCCTTAAACTGCAGAAAAAAATTGCAAAAGCCAGGGGAAAATAGGACTTGCCAAGTAGCCATAGCTTCCTTGAAGCCATTAGAAATGGAAGACTACAATAGTCGACATTGGGAAATGGTTAACAGAAGGCAGAGAAAACAAGAAGTCAAAATTCCAAACAATTATGAAATGGGAACTGCTACTAATGAAGATAAATCAAAACGAATATATATGCCTGTGTGTGTGTATCTATGTAAGCCTGTATATATGAATGGATACAAAATACACATTATTTCTTTTTTGCTTGGTACTGTCTGATTATAATATGTATGGATCTTTCTGTTGAAGAGTTGAGCCTTTCTGTGGGAGAGTTAATATATATATATATATATATATATATATATATATATATATATATATATAGCAATTGAGCAAAAGAATAATAAGGATATACAAAATATGCTATTCATTGGGAAAAGGAAACAGAAGAAAATATAAAATGCTTAGAAGTTGGAGCTACTCTAATATTCCAATCATGACTCTCAGTTCACACTCATGTTCCAGGCCAATTCTGGGTTAAAATCAGAAGAATCTAATGTCTTAGTGATGTATAGCAGATTTGTTTTTCTCTCAGCAATACCCAATAATCTAAATTCCTGGAAATATCAGGGCAGTGGGAGTGCCTTTGCACAGGTTTCTGAATA
Source organism: Ctenomys sociabilis (assembly GCA_004027165.1). Lineage (NCBI taxonomy): Eukaryota > Metazoa > Chordata > Mammalia > Rodentia > Ctenomyidae > Ctenomys > Ctenomys sociabilis. The sequence continues at coordinate 15,806 of PVKA01033234.1, read as the reverse complement.
CAGTGTCAGCTATTTCTTCATTGAGGTTGCATGGAACAGCCATGCAACTTCTATGGCTACAGTCTCCTAAAGATTTTAGCATCTAGGCTGCTGCTTGTTTGTTTGTTTTCCTCAGGGGACTCACAGATAAATAAGGGGAAGAAAGTTTACAGTTTATCCGTCACCTGACCAGAACTGGAAGCACTCAGTAACTGTGAGCTAAATAAACGTTTTCTTCTTCCATTTTGTGGGTTGGGTATTTGTCCCAGCAACAAGAGATGAGTAACTGAGATCGTATAATGATCACTATACAGTTCTGCTTGTAGACAATAGGCATGTATTTTGACTTCAGGGATCTATGGTTTTAAAACTACTTGCAGTCACTTCAAAGAGTATAAGGGGAGGGAATTTCTGGACCATGAAGTGTGACAGTAGGTGGTACAGAGCGCAAAACACACAAGTGACTGGTATTGGTGATGTGGTCATACTTCATCACACTGTGCGTTAAGATTAGGTCAATATATTTGTCACATAGGTCAGTAAGTAGGAGAAAGCTGAACAATGGATGTTCATTAATGCTGTAAACAAGTCACTCCTTTCAGTAAGGTCATTAATTAGGGTTAGACTTTTGCCTTACAAAGACCTAGAGAACCTCATTAGTGAATTTGTTAATTAGTCTTTGGCTTCAATAGATTAACACACTGAGGGAGAAGGACAGAATAATCAGTTTTTCTAGGGAAATATGGTGGCCTTCTAGTTAGAAGGCCACTTGGGCTTCTAATGAGACATTATTTCTCCTGAATAAAATTTGAAAAATTAATTATGATATCAATGTTATATTTTCAAATTTTGTATCACTTTATCATTGAATGAGTGATCAGAATAGCTATTACAGTTATTCCTTTCAAAATAAACATTGAATATTGTATGCTGAACATTGTATTATCATACAGCATTAGTTTAATTGTCCTAAACTTAACAGACAGCTATTATTTAATTGAGGACTTTTGTATTTGTTTTTTATTATTTTTTATAAATTAAGTTACATATATTAACAGATTTTACCACCTATTGAATTATTGTTTTCCTTCATTTTTATTCCATTAGTGAATTAGTTAAAGGTCAGCAGGAAACATGGAAGAATGAGTTAGGCAGAAGTAAGGAAACCAAATAGAATAGTGAGACACCCATAGTAGCCAGGCAATTCCACCAACATTGCCGGAGTATTATTAGATACAACTGAAAACAGGAACTTTGAAGTGTGGCCGTCTTCCCTTACGATATTCTAATATAGAAAGGAATAAGAGAGATACACTGTGGGCTCTCACTCAATTCCTTTCCAGTGCTTCAAGGTTAATTGTGCCTTGACCCTACCTGAAGACAGTCATGCAAGGAGTGTAAAGATAGAGTTCCCAGTGCACAGCCTCCTATGAGCCATCATGGTAGAGAAACAGCACAGATCCTACAATTGCATTGGGTCAAAGAAAGTAGTTAGCACACTTGATAATGCAATGCTGCGTGGTCATGAGTGTTTATAAAGAAGGATTTTATTATGAAAATTTTATTTTAGGGGCTAGTTCAGTAGTGGAATAATTGCTTAATTTGCATGAAATGACCAGCACCTTCAAAAAATAAAGCAAGAAAGGTAGAAAAGAAAAACTATTTTTCACAAACATAGCTCAAGAGCCAAGGAGATGGCTCAGTAGAATAAGCTTTTGTCTGGCATGCACAATGGCCTGAGTTCAACACCCAGTTCACAAAAAAAGGCTCAAGTACATAGAATAATCTATAACTCTGCAAAATTGCAGCCTCTTCTAATTTTAAGATTCTTCCATGTTTTCTTAAAAAACCATGTATACAATTGAAGACTTCTGTATAACTCAAACTATTTACATCATTTTGACCCTAGGAAGTTTTTCATTGATAAATCCACAGGTATGTTTAAATTTTTAATATATGTATATATAGTTATAATTTTCTATACATTTATACACATAATAAATATGCATAGCCTTGTTTAGTAAGTTTCTTTTCAAACACATTGTGTGAGTATAGATTTATTCTTTCAGCTCACTCTTTCACAACTTCATTGTGTAAAACTTTTTAAGACAGATACAAAAATCTTCCATTTTGTGTATCATGGCTTCTTTACTACCTTCCACTTTAACATAACATCTTTAAAATGTATCATTTTATATTGAAAGCTATGGGAGGCGTTTTCAATTTGTAAGAACTTGAAGCGATGCTATAATGCACGTGATTATGATGATTTCTTTGTATCTACATGATCTGGAAGCGTGGTCAGATCTCCACTATTTCACTTAATGAGAGTTCACAGCTAGGCCTTCTCGATGGCTCAGGGGAAAGGGTACACTATTGCATGAAGTCTCATAATCAGACATTCAGCTTCTGTCAAAGTCTTGGCAGAATTTGAAATATTTCCTGAGAAAACGGCTGTTATTTTCTAAAAGGTACATAACCTTAAAAAGAATCTTCTGCAGGCTACATGGTCTTGAAAAGAAATCCTAATTTCTCAGTTTTGCTTACTATTACAGCTAACTGAAAATAAAGAGACTACTGAATAGAACATGATGAATAACCATTAGGAAACATCAGAATACTGTGCAGGACTTGAAGAATAATGAGCCAAAGATATCTAAGCATGTTAGGGAAAATGTGTGTTTATTCTTGCTTTTCATCTAAAAATTCTGTAAGAGGCTCATAGAAAATACGATGGAGCTATGTATGTCACAATTGGCATAACAAAGACCAGCATTTGCCCTCTTAAGTATGGGGTTGTACTGTATTTCTAACTAGTGGCCAACGTGTTACACCAACCTGAACTGAACTGGAATGCTGTTAGCTGTGGGAGGCCTATCTGAGTATTGCTGCCAGTAGCGTAAGAGGAAAAAAGAGAGAAACTGCTGGGAATGCTGTTTGGAGAAGCTGCTGGAGTTGTTGCAAGCTGTTGGTTTTCCCGGGCTGTTCTGCTGAGTGCTGTGTCATGCTGGCTCTCCTGATGAACTTGGCTGTTCTTGCTGGAGGAGGAGCTTAGGACCTTTGTTGTTACTGAGAATAATTATAGTTTATTTTGGAGGAGTTCTGGTCCTCATCCTGAGCATCAATTTCTGAATCCAGGGGGAAGATGGTATACTGCTCAACCTTGTGGAGAAGCCTGGCTTTCATGATGGGAACTCAGCTTTCTTCATCATGGGAGAAGCTTGGGGCCTCACTGTTGCTGAGGATGGGTATAGTACCTGTCGGGGAGCTCTGGTACCTACTGTGAGCCTTGCCTTCTGGTTCAGTTCAGACCCCTCAGCCTGCTAGCACAGATCCTTCTTCCTTCTGGCATAGACTTTGTACCTTCCATTACTGACATTTGGGCCTTTCAAGCACATGTCCATGAAGCAGGCCTGTATGAGACTTTATCATTGGTTCTAGGCCTCCAATTAGACTTGTGGGACATATTATTATGCGTCCTAGTCTTCAGATAGACTTATGTAGGATAATAGGATCTAGGGCCTCAGTTAGATTCTTTGGTCTTTAGTAAATAGACAGATTTTCTGCACTTCTTGTATATAATTCTTTGGTGATTCCTCATAAAATAATATTATAAAATATGTCCTGTATTATATTGTTTCCCCTTACAAAATCACAAACCATGACAGGGCCCTTTGTTAAAAATTTTTAATTTGTACATCACTGGATTATTCTGAAATGGAAGTAGTGTACTCATCACAGGGTTAGATGCTAAGATTACAGTAATATTGATACTCAATTATTTTACTGTATGACAGCCTATAAAGGAGGGCATCAGCTGGCTACAAACATAAATCTTCCTTAGGGGAACAGAAAAATATTTCTGGATTCAATTTATCTTACATATACTGCCTCACATTTAGGATAAAATAACAAACCATGAAAGTGAGTAAAAACAGAAATAAATTCAAAGCCAAAAGAATTAAGCAATGAGATTCAGAACATACACTTTTGAGGCACAGATATTTTTTGGCACAAATTTTATTTCGGTAAGTAAGAGACTACATTTGTAATATTAAATATCCCTTCAAAGACCGTGTGCTAAAAGCTTTGACCTCAACTTGTAGCACTGTTAAGGAGGCAGTGGAGCTCTTACACAGGAGAACCCTACTCTTAGCATTCTTCAGCCGAGAGCGTACTCTTGAAGGTGATGGTGATGAGCTCCCCATACCCGCTCTCTCTTTGCTTCTTGGGCACCGTTACTTTCACCGATTTGCTCTACTACACACTGTCCGCCACTAAGTTTGCTGCCTACAGATGGAGAAGCAATGAAGCCCAGTGTCCTAAGAAGGAAATCTCTGAAGCCTTGAAACAAAATAAAACTTTTACCTTTAAGTTGCTTATCTCAAGTATTTTGTCATAGCAGAGAAAAGCTAAAACGGTAGTGTGGGTTTCATAATACTTAAAGAAATTGTACTTCAGTTAAAAAAAAAATAGGGCTGGCGAGATAGTGCAGCAGACTAAAGAATCTGTGTATGCAAGCTTAGGCAAGTGTAGGAAGCACAGTTCTACACCCATGCTGCTCCAACCCCATCCTTAGGGTGGGCTGAGCTGGCCACAGAGTCTGAGTACAGTGGCACCTGCCTTTGTGGAGGTTGAAAGCAGGAGGATGTCCTGTAATGAGTCCGAGCTGCATAGTGAGACCCTGCAGCAACCAAATATATTCAAAAAATAAAATAACATTTGTAATTTCAGCATTGAGCTAAAATCTTGCACATAATAAAAAAACAGAAATACTCAAATTTTAAAACACCATAACATAAATTAAGTATTCTGGACATTTATTCAATAATGAAAAATATAGATGACAAGAATTAGTAATCTATGAGAATTCTAACATGTTACTTAACTGAAATAGGATAAATAAAAACACAAAAGGAGGTGCCAGGGATATAGCTCAGTGGTATAGTGCTGGTCTGGCAAGCGAGAATTCATGAGTTTAATTCCCAGTACAAAAAAAAGAAGGATAAGGTAAAGTAAGAGGCCTAGCTAGTGCTACCTGATATATTATGTTCAGAAGAAATGCCAGTCCCTCACTGTTTATACCAGTACATAAAATGCAGAAATTTAAAATAAACATTTTCCACCTTTTCTCAGAATTTATCGCCAATTATTTAAAGTACAACTCAAGACAGTTTGAAAAAATAAAATCATCTCCATATTGCCACAAGTAGTTTAAGAATCAATAGTCTGAGGTGCATGCCATTACAGGTCCAAATTCAGATAGAAAATAAAATGAGGTAAATGAACTATTTGGTGAGACAATTTTGGAAATTTTCCCCAAAGTGATAAAAGGTATTTATGCATAAAAATGCTCCATATTCCAAGCAAAAGAAATAGAATACATGCAATAAATGGTATGCCATAGTAAACTTACTGAAAGCATAAAAGAGTCACACTAAAGAAACTAACTACAGAAAATCTTACATAGTCTCTACTTGAGCTGCAATTAAACTGTCAGTCAACTCTTCCAAGGGCGGAGCTTAGTGTCTAATCCACGGCATGCTCCTTTGTTCTTTCTCTCTGCTATCTTCTATAGTTTCCCAAAGGTTGCCTGATCATTGCTTATCTACCAGCCTGGCTTCTACTTTACTTCTTTTCAAATATCACTGTTCAACCCACTATCATTTTAAATTTCCTCATTTCAGTGTAAAACTATCAAGTGGAAACATGATGTATACAGTCTTCCGATTTATAGTTATACAACTGTAGATTTTGGTTGCCATGGTTAAAGATACAAAATCAGTAGTTACTGCAGTTTGTCAGTTTATCAACTGTGCTTGATGTTCTTACCAGTGCTAATTGTACTACATTGACTTGGATGTCATGTCTGTTTTAATTAATTATCCTCATTTCTGTAGTAATAGTAGGAAGTTCTGTGATAAGAACCTCACAACACTGTAGCACCAAAGAACTGGGCATTAAGTGAAGCAAATAATATCTCACTCTTAAATTGAAAAGATAGGACCCTGGGAAAGACACAAACTTGTACCCCTAGAAGGTATATCTGAAGAACAAATTTTTCAAAAGAGGTCATGATAATCTGGATAATATTATTACCTGCTATAAAAAAAACATAAAGGTCATCATGTCAAAAAAACTAAAACTTTTGAAATAGACCATGACAATATGCACCAACAAAGTGCAGCATCAGACTAGCAGTCTTCCCAAAACAAGAATAGGAGATGAATGAGTAGAAAATGTAACACACACACCAGACATTTTGGAAATGACAGCAACTGAAGTAAAGAAACAAATCCATGAGACTATACAGGGTATCAGATAAAAAATAATTTCCCAGGTTAAAAAACAAATGTTAATATTTAAAAATGAAATGCTCAGAAAATTTAGAATATAGGTAAAGAAACAGATGATGAGAGAAAAAGGATGAATAACATTGATCAATACAGGAAAGAAATAGCACATATTAAATAGATTTAAATAAACATCCAAAAATTAAAAATTCTATTGGATGCTAGCATAAGACCTTGAAAGAAAATGAAAATAGACTTCAGACCTTGAAGACAGGACCATGACTAGTGATCATGAAAGGGAAGATCTTTTGAAATGAACAAAAAATCAGGAAATAACAATTCAGCAGCTGCAAGATCATGCAAAGATAAATAATACAAGAATAACTGGTTTTAATAGAAAAGCGGAAGTCATCACAAATGACGTAAAAATCTAGATGCAGAAGTAGTGGCAGAAAATTTCGCAAGTATGTGTAAATAGTTTGAGATACAGTTAAGTGTTGCATATAGAACTCCAATAGTCATAACCAAAATAAAAATATGCTCAGACAAATAATAATTGTGATCCCAGAAACTCAGCAAAATATCTGTTAAAAGCTGTTAGAGAAAATAAACACATGAACTATACAGAGAAGCCTGTCAGAATCCTTGGAAACTTCCTAGCACAAACCCTCAAGTGAAGAAGTGCTTGCAGTGAATTATTTCAAAAATAACATAACTTCCAACTACATTAATGTATTCTACAAGTTAATGGAGAAATAAATATTTCTATGACAAAGAGCAGCTAAAAATTTAGGACCAAAAAACCGACATTACAAAAAGTACTGAAAGATCTCCTAGTTGGATTATTAAATCATCACAATTTGAAAACAACAACAGAAAGAAACAAACAGCCAGGGCAAACAAACAGAGGGAAAAATCAGGGAACCAGCAGTGGAAAACTACCATGATAAAGATAAGCCAGTACATATCATTTGTAACCATCAATGTAAATGGCGTCATTAACCAATTGAAACAAAAGGGCTTTCAGAGTGGATTAAGAAATAAGATCCAACAATTTACTGTATACAGGAGACCCATTTATATCAAAAAGAAATTCTTAGATTGAAAATCAAAGGATGGAAAACATTCTTACATTCAAACGGAATCCAGAAAAAGGGATAGCTATTCTGCTTGCAGACAATGTGAACTTCCAACCAAAAGTGATCAAATCAGATAAAGAAAGTCCCTGCATTTTAGTCAGGGGAAAATTTAAAAGGAAGAGATAACAATTAGTATGTATGCACAATATATGGGGGCACCCAATTATGTGATAAATATTATAGATATAAAAAGTCAAATAAACAATAAGACAATTGTAGCAGGAAAATTTGTACCCCATTGTGACAAAGAGATAGATCAACTAGACCAAAAAAAAAAAATCAATAATGAAATATTACAAGGGGTTAGGGAGATGACTCAGTAGAATAAGCACTGCCCTGGCAAGCACAAGGGCCTGAGTTCAATCCCTGGTACTGTCAAAAAATAAAAAACAAAAAAACAAGTATTCTTTAAAAAAAAAAGGAAGAAAGAAAGAAATATTACAAATGCTTCTGGTGGTATAGATCAGTGGCACAGGACCTGCCAGGCAAGTGCTAAGTTGTGTTTGATGCCCAGTACCAAATAATGAAAAATGAAGTATTTCAGCTGAACCAAAATGTGAACAAACGGACTTCATAAATGTTTACAGAGTATTCTACCAAACATCAAAATACAGATTCTCCTCAGTTGCCCATGGATCATTCTCTAAAATAGACAGTCTACTAGCCCATGCACAAGTGAGTGAAAAGGAATTGAAACTATTTCATGAATATTATCTAATCATAGTGCAATGAAATTGGAAATTAATAGCAAAATAAGCTACATAATTCTAATAAACACATAGACAGCAAAAAACACCCTCCTGAAAAGCAATGGGTCACAAATGAAATTGAAGATGAAATTAAACGATATGTACAATCAAGCAAAATTCTAAATACACCATATTAGAATCTGTGGGATACATGAAAGCAGTCCTAAAAGGGAACTTTATAGTGATATCAGGAAAACAAAATAAGCACAAGTAAACCAAATGCTCTACCTCAAACTTCTAGAAAAGCAAGTCAAACCTAAAGCTTGACACTAGAGGAAATTACATAGACAATAACAGAAATTAATGCAATCGAGACTAAGAACACAACACAAAGAATTTATGAATTCAAGATTTGTCCCTTTGGTAAAATAAAATTTATGAATCTCCAGCCCACTAATCAAGAAATGAAAATAAAAAACCTCAAATTCATGCATTCATGAATATAAAGACTTTAATCACTATATATCCTGTGAATATTCAGAAGTTCATCAATACTTTGAAATTCTTCACTAACATCAGATCAAAAACATACAGGAAATGGAGAGATTTCTGGAAATGTATGAATTATCAAAGCAGAATCAAGAAGATAAAGAAATTCTGACTTACCAAATATCAGTAAATTAAATTGAAAACATAATAAAAATTTGGCAACAGACAAAAGCCCAGCTCTGATGGAGTCATTGCTGAATTCTCCAAGAAATTTAAAGAACATTTAATATCAATACTCCTTAAAATTTTTAATTAAGAAATGAAGGCAATCATCCCTCACTCATGTCTGCAATAAGAGAAAGACCAAACCAAAAAGGAGAACTACAGGACAATTTTCCTAAAAAACAGAGATGCAAAAGTCCTCAATAAAATACTAGCAAACAGAATGCAGCAGGTCATCAAGAAGATTATACTCGATGATCAAGTAGGGTTCATCTCAAAAATTCAGGAAATGGACAAATATCCCTTCCTCATGAATAGGAAGAACCAACATTGTGAGATTAGCCATACTCCCAAATTTGTTATACAAACTTAACATAATCCCAATGAAAATATCAGCATACCTCGCACATCTAGAGAAAAATCTCCTAACATTCATTTCAGAAGAGAAATGACCTAGAAGTACAAAAAGCAATCCTGGGCAATAAAGATAAGGCAAGATGCATCACATTCCTTAGCTTGAAATTATACTACAAAGCTATGATAAAGTCAGCATGACACTGGCAAAAACAAAATGGAAATGAGCATCCATGCAACACTTTATAAGGAGGCATACAAAACCACAAACACACTTAGTCACTTTATCTTTGACAATGGAACAGAACATTTTCACTGGAACAAAGACAGCCTGCTTTGTAACTGTTGCTGGGAAAACTGATTTTCCAAATGCTGAAAACTAAAACTAGACATATATCTATTACCATACACTAAGCTGGAGTCAATGAACTGTTAATATAGAAACATTAAACCTACTGGAAGAAAAATTATGTAAAAATCTTCTTTTTTTTTGGTGGAACCAGGGATTGAACTCAGGCCCTTGTGCCTCCTGGGGAAGCATATTACATTGAGCCATCTCCCTGGCCCTAAAAATCTTGAAGACATAGGATTAGGCAGAAAATTCGTGAACACAACCCAAACTGCATGGCAAATACTTCAAAGAATCAATACCTGGGATTTCATGGTACTGAAAAGCTTTTACACATCTAAAAAGAAATCACTAAAAGACTGAAAAGAAAATCCACATATTGGGAAAAAATGTAGCTTACTATCCCTCAGATAAAAGATTTCAATGTAGAACATATAAAGAATTGAAAAAAAAAAGCAAAACAATTGAGCCACTCAAATTCAAAAGCCTAATCCAAAGTGGGTATCTGAGATGAATATGCTTTTATGCTTTTCTCATATGAATAAAAGGAAATGGCATATATATATATATATATATATTCAACATCATTCATTATTTGAGATATGTATGTAAAAACAACACCAAGATTCCCTCTTACTCTAGAAAAAAATGGCTATCATCAAGAATTCAACAGATAACAAATGCTGGAGAGGCTGTGGGGATAAAGAACATTTCCCTACTGGTGTTGGGAGTATAGAACGGTACAGTGGCAAACAGTGTGGAGATTCCTCAAAAAACTAAGACTAGAGGTTTCATTTGACCCATCTATTCCCTTTATGGTTAAGTATCCTAAAGTATTAGGAACATTATACCACTCTGGTATAGTGAATCCATCCATATATACTTGAGCAAAATTCATCATAAGTAAATCTTGGAAGCAACCTAAATGGCTGTCAATCAAGGAATGTATAAAAAGTTATAGTATTTTTAAAGAAAGATAAATTCCAGTCTTTTATAGGCAAATGGATGTGACTTGGTACCATAAGTGAAATAAATCAGATTCACATGCATAACCATGTTTCCCTTTGTGTAAGAAATTGTGAGTAAATAAGATTCAAAGTGTAAAATCAGAGTACATTTTAAAGTGCCTTTCTTATAACTACTTGGGAGGAAAAACTAGATTAAGCTCTCTAATTCTAAATGGAGTTGAATTCCAATGAAAATTGAATATTGAATGCAGTAGTAGGTCTATTTGAAAGTCTTGAACTAAAGAAAATCTCAGATGCCAGAGTCTGTAATTCAAATAGGAAAAGTATATACTCGGAATGCTGAAGCTTTGAATTGATTTCTTCTTCTCTGATAAGGCCTTGTATTCCCAGCCTCCACTTCACCCATATCTTTCTGGCTATTTCATGATTAGAGGAAGCTTCTTCCTTGCAAGAAACTGTTCATCACTCCCCTTGTTTCCAGATCTCCTCCATCCTGGCTGTCACAGTTCTGAGTTAAGAGAGAGAAGAACCAAAAGCGAAGGGAGCAATATTACTCAACTCCATAACATATGCAGACAAGAATTTGAGGAATATCTCTGAGATAATGTCCTTAGGTTGCTGGATAAAGCCAGGTAGAATATGGCAAGGTTTTGTTCTGTTTGTGTTTTAAGTAAATATTATTTTAGAAAAAGATGGTGATCATTTTATCTATATGGGTGTAATTATTTGAATGAGTGGCCAGGTTGGGATAGAAATCGGGGGATCCTGATGCACAGAGATGTATGGATACGGTTAAAGAGTAGGATAAGCCTGAGAAAGTCAGATGGACAAAAAACTAGCTAGGAATAACCTTTGCAATCAGAAGAAAACAATGATGGATGGCCAGGAAACTCTTCAATGAAAAGTATAATTCCTGTGCATTTCCCATGCACAAGGCACTTATAATCTCTTTACTCAATAAACAAATTGAATACTAAGTTTCCATAAAGATATTATTGCTCTAAGGAATTTATGTCATACATGTTTCCTAAGTCTTTCCCCAAAGATAGGTCTGGCAACTTATTATTGTATATATAGTGTACATAAGATATAATGTCTTCCAGACATTTTAAACAAATGACCTATTCAGATACAGTAGTAGATTTGGAATTCATGTAATAGAACCTTGTCTTTGGTCTTGTTCAACATGAATCCAATGAACTAACTTGAAGAGTTCCTCCACCTCACTCTCCCACCGTGATGGACGATCCTACCACAGGTTTAAAAATAATGGAACCAAGTTACCTTTACCTAAAATCTCCAAAAGTGAGAACTGGTAGAAACATTTTGTTCTTGTAAGTTTGTCATCTGAAGTACTTAGCTACAGTCACCTTGACTCATACAGGAAGAAAAATAGCCAAGGGGGGAATCTCAAGACTCTGACTAAAAAAATTTAAATGAGCTTGGAAAGGAAATTCAAGCTCAGTCAAGTTGTCAGAGATGGAAATTTCTTAAGTGGCTGCCTAGCATGTGCAAAGACCCAAGTTTTATCCCTGGTTCCACATGCCACAGCAAAATCATGTGTCAAAAGTAAAATAAAATAAAAAATTAAAAAGAAATATTTATATCTAATTTTATACTTTTTTCATTTTAGATGAGTATATCCACATAAATGCTTCACTGATATACTGGGAGCTTTTTTTTTTTTTTTTTTTTTTTTTTGGTACAGGGTCTCTAGGATCTCCAGGGTCTCACTACGTAGATCAGACTCATAGTGATCCACCTGTGTTCAGCCTCCCAAGAGCTGGCATTATAGGCATGGTCTACCATGCACAGTCTCAATGCTGTCTCAGCATGCTACGGGGACATGATTGGCATAGCATGCTGGAGATCGAATCCCAGCCAGTGTTTCTGCCTAAGCAGGTGCTTTATAATCCACTGAGCTATTTGGCCAGCCTGATATCCTGTTTTGATAATTTAAATATATGAATGAAATAGGAGACAGGTAAAGTTGCTATTACTAATGTTGTCTCAAACATAAAATGTCAGTTCCTTATGTGTTGGGATTACTTTTATTATCGCTTCTCTTTTATGGTAATTTTAGAAATCCTAAATTTCTTGGATGATACCAGTTTAGAATCACTTTAGCCTCTGAATCTTGGACCAAGCTTAAAAATCCCGAATTCATTATGATCTGTGGGTAGGTAGGTATTATAATATCCTCAGTTCTCTGGAAGTATCAGTCTTTGTTACTTTTCTTTTGATGCTGGGACAAAATACCTAACACCTAAAATTAAGGAAGGAAGGGCTTATTTAGCTCATAGCTTGTAGCGGTTGGAGTCCATACTCACCTGGCTCCAAGGCAGAGTGGCACATGCGAAAGCAGCAAGAGCAAAAAGAGGAACAGTGGTTATGGCAGCGTCTTTCCTCTCCCTATATTGCATTCAGGCTATCCACTCCAGAGTGAGTGTAGAACTCACACCCATAATCCTAACAGCACTCAGCTTCATAATCTCAGCATTGGATCATGAGTTAATCGCACACTCTGGGAGCTACCCTGTAATTCCATGAGGCTTTGGAGATACAAACAGACAACATAAAATTCTGCCCCTTACTCCTCAAAGACTTATGTATGTTCCTTTATACAAAACATACTTCAGTTGATCTTCAAGTGTTCCAAAGCCCTAATAGTTTCAGTGTTGGTGAAAAATTCCAAGTCTCATGTTTCATCTGAGGTGTAAGGCAAAAATATTAGCTTCAAGCCCTTTTACAAATAAAAAGTTAGTTAAACACTTCTAACATGCAATGGCATGAAGTAAACATTTTTAATTCCAAAAGTTACAGACAGGAGAATACAAAGAATTGGGTCCAAAACAATTCCACAATCCAAAAGGATAAATATTAAGTCCTATAGTTCCATGTAGAAACTAAGGAAATCTGTTGCAAGTTGTGAACTCCAAAGGATTGTATGACTTTACCTCTACACCACTTTTCATGATTGTAATTCCCACAGCTTTTCTTGGGCCTGCTCTGCTCTCTCCTAGCAGGTTTTCTTAGTTGATCTACATTTTTGGCTTTTCTAAACTTTTACAGTTTTTATTGCATCTTTAGTTTTATCCTTATGGCTTTACACATTGCCTTCTCAGGGGTGTATTCTCTGGCTTTGCAGGCCTTTTGAGCTGTCGGTGAATACTTTTGACCACATAACTTTTTCATTTTGTGTACATCTAAAACCAACACCATGCAGATGGTGCCAAGGTTTGCTGCCATTTGGAGCAATAGTCAAGATTTTCTTTCTCTTGGCTGTTGTGTTGAGTGCTTAGTTCACTGGGAACTCTGAAATAAATTTTAGAAACAAATTCTTTAGGCTGCCACCATTCTAGAACATAGTGTTCCACTGCACGTTTTCTCAAAACCAAGTATTTGACTTTTGAAAATTCAAGGCTGCATGGGGCAGAGAATTGCTGTTTTCTATAGTGCCTGCAAGCTTTCCTTTGTATTTTCATGTTTCTTTTTGGCACCTAGCTTTGCTGTATATTTGTACTCTACAGTTGTATTATAAATAATTTAGGCCCAATTTGGAATGTTCTAAATCATTTTTCTCAGATCTCTGTTCATAATTTTAACATAAATCTGGCTAAAAGACACAAATAGTAGTCATGTCACTGTCTCAACATTTTACTGCCTTGAAATATTTTTGCCAGCTTATTGAGTGTGACACCCATCATCTCCATTTCATGCAAAGTCTCTAGACATGATGAAAATAGAGAGAAGCTTTTTCTAAGCTATAACATACAGTATATTGAGTCTAACAACCAATGCAGTCCTTCTTCCCTTCAGAAACTTCCCAATCTAAGTTGCTCCTGGCAGGATGTCTATCAGCCTTCTGTCCTTTTGAGCTCTGACAAGAATCTCCCATAAGGAAAAGTCTAATGGATTTTATCTCTACTCCACAGACATCATCTCCGATCCTTTTCAAATCCTTCCCACAAGTCGTTTCCTAAGACTCTCATAGTTAGGTACAGTCACAGCAACCACCCCACTCCCGGTCCTAAATGTTCTCTTGGTTACTTCACTTTCATTGCTGACATAAAGTCCTGACAGTGAGAGATAAGGAAGGAAAGGCTTATTTCAGATACAGATTTTGGAAGTTCTAGTCCATAAATAGCTGACCCCAAGGCATGGTGGCACGGCACCTGAGGCAACCAGTGAAGGTGGCAGAGATGTAAAAAGCAAGAAGAGCAAAAGAAAGATGAGAGAGAAAGCCTTTTTCCTCCCTTATACTGAGTGTATGCTACCTCTCATATCCTGGGTCCTCTAGGTATAGAATTCTTGAGTAACATAGTTAAGCTTTTAAACTTAACACAATGAATCAACCATTACAACGGTCCTATACACACTACAGTATACAACTTCTGTGTCACATTGCAAACATTTTAAACTTTTTAAGCTGACACAATGTATCAACCATTACAATGAACAACCTTAAATATTTCCTTTATATTTTGGGAATTCTCAAAATATGAAAAGGGTTATTGAATATGTAGTTGTTTAATAATTGGAATTAGTTTGAAATATATTGTCTACAGAATTGCTGAAAATAAACATTGTTTTATAATTTATTTTTCAGCACCCTAGGCTCATGTTAAGATGGAATAAATAGCAGAGATCCCCCATGTACCACACACCACACATTTCCCTGTACGCATAATCTTTACCATGAGTGACACTGTCTATTTTTTTTTTTTTTACTTTTAACCACCTGTTTTTACAACTCCCATTTCATAACAGCATACTCAAAAATATTTCCCAATGCAACATGAGTAGTACACTTTTAAGCTCAAACCCAGAAACACTTCACCACACAAGTGATAATACACTTTTAAGTTTTGGTTTCTTTTACCCTTTAAGTTCTAATGACAGTGACCCAAATCACTGGTTAGGAACTAAAGTACATCATCATATTAAGTACTTAAAGAACCTCTGAACAGAAAAATCTCAAGGATAAAAATATTGATTTAAACTTTTTAAACTGAGATTAAAGGGAAGAGACTTATGCCACTGATACTACTTTACCAACTCAACAGAAACAATTCAGAATAAGTACTAAAACGTTCCTTAAAAAAAAAAAAGTTCCTAAACTTCTGCTTGCTTATTTTTTTTGGCCTTTCCAGTGGTAGTCTTTGTAACAAGAACCAAATAACTTTGTGGTCACTGAAATTGCTATGATATTTAATAGCAAACAATCCTGTTTCCTTGGCTAAGGTTACAGTGACACTGTCTATTTGATTGGTGTATTTTTTTTTTTTTTTTTTTTTTTTTTTTTTTTTTTTTTTTTTTTTTTT
>PVKA01033233.1:0-24565 GCA_004027165.1 Ctenomys sociabilis | reverse complement strand
ATATATATATATATTATATATATATATGATCTATATATATATCATGTGTTTAAGCAAAATACACAAAGCTAAAAATAGCTACGTAGGGCTGGGGAGACAGCTCAGAGGCATAAGTGCCTGGCTGGTAAGTGCGAGGCCCTGAGTTCACTCCCCAGCACTGCGTGCCGTGCCGACCCAGATCCCATGCTCGTCACCCTGGCCCGGGAACAAGCATGGTAGCAGCATCTGTAGCCCAGTGCTGGGGAGCCTGAGACAGGGCCACTGTGAGTCTGAAATGCATAGCCAGACTCGGTATCAGATAAATAAAACTTAAAAAAAAAAGCTATGTAGGATAGCCAGGTGCTCTCCCCACCCCCTAACTGGGGATGAAACTCAGACCCTTGAGCCATCTCCCTGGCCCCGTAACCAGGTACTTTTTAAATTAATTTTACTTTTTAAATCTTAAATACCTTTTTAAAAACTAAAGTTCATTTATCAAGGTTTCCAGGGCCGGTGAGATAGCTCACCAGACTAAAGGCCTGCTTTGGTGAGCGCAGAGACCCCAGTCCTGCATGCTGCGCTGGCCCCACCTGGTCACCCCCAGTTGGGGGTACTGAGCCAACTGAGTCCCAGCATGGTGGCTCACACCTGTAATTCCAGCGCAGGGGAGGCTCAAAACAGGAGGATCACTACAAGTCTGAGCTATGTAGTGAAACCCTGTAGTAAATATACAAATGAAAAAAATATATATATATATCACATAGAACAGCAAAACTGATATTGTCTGATGTGCTTGCTAAATGACTCCATGAGGTAGGAAGGGCAGTGGCTGCACAAGTACCCACTGCCCACCTTGTGTCTTGCACTGGGATGCTGAGAGGATAACACACAAAACTCACTCTCAGGAGGTTTGGAAATAACAGGCAAATAGAAATGGCATTTGCTTCAGACATGGTAGGCTTT
Organism: Ctenomys sociabilis; assembly: GCA_004027165.1. Lineage (NCBI taxonomy): Eukaryota > Metazoa > Chordata > Mammalia > Rodentia > Ctenomyidae > Ctenomys > Ctenomys sociabilis. The sequence continues at coordinate 23,623 of PVKA01033233.1, read as the reverse complement.
ATTTAAGGGGGTGACACTTAAACTGGCACATTCAGGATGTAAGAAGGAACAAAACCCAGGCTAGGAGAAAACAGTGAAAGGCCTTTCAGTCATTTTTTTAGGAATTCTGTGAAAGGCCAGTGTAAGTTGGATATGATGGAGAACAGGAGTACTGGCACAATAAAGGTTTGCCAGATATGCCTGGTGAAAAAAAAAAGGCTAAGTTCTATGGCACATGACCTACATGCAAAAGGACGATACAATACTGTGAAGTTCTAAATTTAGAGTTCTTAAGGATTACTCTAGTCAGGCATGGTGGTACACAGCTGCAATCCTAGCACTCCAGACAGAGCTGGAGGAGCACCAGGAGTTCAAGGCCAGCCTGAACTACATAGTGAGACCCTGTCTCAAAAACAGCAACAAAAACACATCTAGTGTATCTTGGTTTGAGGTTTTGCAAGGGAACAATACAATACAAGACACATTTTGTAATATTATTTTATAATGAATCACTCAAAGAATTATATACAGTGGGTGTAAGAAACCTGTCCACACACTAAAGATGAAAGGATCCAGCTGAGGCCCTGGATCCCATGACAATGTCTCATGTGGGTGTATTTCACAGATCTGTGCTGGGAAGGCCCAAAGGTCAGTGGTGGAAGCTAGGAAGTCTGTGTCAGCGGGATGAAGGATTTGTGCTAGCAGGCCAAGGGGTTGGCACTGAAGCCAGGAAGCAGCACTCGGGGGGGACCAGAGCACCCCCAAAAAGTACCACAGCCATCATCATCAACAGTGGAGTCTCAAGCTTCTCCAATGATGAGGAAAGCTGCATTCCCATTAGGAAAGCCAACAAGAGGGTCCCCCAGCAAAATAGCCCAAGAGAACAAGCAGCTTCCAAAGCATCCAAAGGTTTCCCAACAGCCTCTCAACAGCTTCTCCAGTTCTGCCTCATATACTGCCGGGAACCATCCTCAGGTGGGCCTCCACACCCACACCACACTAGTTCAGTTCAACTGGATATAATTAGTTGACCACCAGTTAGCAATCCACTACACAGTGGAAGAATCAAAAGCTCAACTCCAAACAAAAAGAATTAATGGTACCAATTAAGCTTCAGCTTTGGAAACAGGCTCTAATCTAAGCTGTCATCACTTGTGACATTTAACAAGTCACACATGTCTTTGTGTCTCCATTTGCTCTATTTTTTTTTTTTTTTTTTTTTTACTACAGGGTCTACAGGGTCTCACTACATAGATCGTACTGGTAGCGATTCATTCTCCTATTCAGCCACCCAAGCACGGGGATTACAGGCACACAAAACCATGCTCAGGCTCAGTCCCAGCATGCCTTGAGGGCACCAGGAGGGCATGCTGGGGAATCAAACCCCAGGTATCTGCACCTGCCTAACCAGGTGCTTTAGTCTGCTAAGCTATCTGGCCAACCCCTCCCTACTTGCTCATTTTTTATAAAGGAATTCCATGATACTTTTTACAGATATCTCTCTCTCTTTTTTTTTTTTTTTTTTTTTTTTTACTAAGAAAAACTTCCAACCAAGTCTTTTGGACAAGCACACTCTTGATCTAAAATGGTCACAACCTACTCTCTTGGATCATCTAAGTAGATGGATAGCATTCTCATTGCTAATGTTAAGAGGATTCAGAAAAAGAGATGATACATGTTTCCCAGATCTCTCAGGACTGTGGCATGTAAACAACTGAACATCATGATAGTGTTTAAGGTTGACCATGATAGCACAGAGTTTATTTCAATACTTTGAGATGTACAATAGACTCAGTAGGGCCAACTGATCCTTCTTGACATCTGCTTCATCATATTCTTTTCTTTTCAAATAAAACTGATAAAAGTAGGAAGAGACTAGAAATATAAGTAGGATAGCAATGAAAGGACTTAAGTGTATCAAGTTTTAATTCCTGTATATCTTTACAAGTAAAATTTCATCATCATAAACAGAGATAAATGATGAGAATAAGAGCAGGATGTTCCAATAGGACTTTTTACAACTGCCAGCCAGACATCCCCACTTTCTCTGACACTGCCAAACAACACTTTCAATATCAGCTTCTCAAGTGACATCTGAAGATGCTCAGACTTGCAGTCAGACCCTTATTAGGCAGTCAGAATTCATTAGGGGAAAATGAGAATCAATGTAAATCAGATACGTAAGCTTAAATATCACAGTTTCTCTTGTAAGACAAAAGTTCAAAATAAAAGACAATAGAAAAAAGAAATGCAGCATGGCCAGTGTATTTAAGAGTGTACCTTGAAACTGTACGATTATCTTGTGTGTTTTACATGTTTTTGGCTTGTTAGTCTGGCTGTTAATCTTACTTATGGTAATTAAATACCACAAAATAAATATATATGATGCTGGCAAAAAATAAAAAAGAATTTCCAACAAGGGTTTTTAATAAAAACACATACAACAACAACCAAAACATTAACTAGTTCAGGGGTCTCAACTATGGCAAGGATTCAGGGACAGGTAAAGGTAAGAAACTGTGTACTATGTACACAATGTATGCACAAGGTTTGATCCCTGGCACCATGAGTGAATCTATCCCATGCACCCCGCCCCACCCTGCTCTGAGCCAGCCACAAGACTGGGTGGGGTGGCAAATGCCTGTAATCCCAGTGCTTCAGAGGCTGAAAACAGGAGGATTACTATGAGTCCAAGCTGCTTAACGACCCTGTACAAAATACATTAAAAAAAGACATCACTAGTCCATTCAACAAAAACAGATGTCACTTTGCAGAGCTTTGATATTTTTCTTAAATACCACTGAAAACAAGGATCAAAAAATATGAACTCTTATAAAAAGGACTTTATTGTATTTTTATAGCTTCTTACATACCTTATAAAAATCATTTTGTTGAATGTGAATGTCAATTTTATTTTCGGTCCCTTTTTTCCTGGCTATTTACAAGCTTTGTAAGAATCACTCCTTAATTAAGTCTAAACATAGTTTTATATAAATGGATTCCTGGAAATAAAACGTTCAGACTTAAGAAATGATTGTTACAGAGACTGTAACAAGCCGTAAAAAAGAATGCCACTTTAAACAAAGATTTCTCATTTTAATTAAAAAGATAATCATCAGAACATTCCTACACTTAACATAACCATTTAAAGAAGCTTCTTTAGAAAAAAAAAATATGGAGTGCATCTTATTCAGGCTTCCATATTACAATCTATAATATATTTAAACCAAAATTTCAGTTGATCTGATAGTAGGCACTGTGTACTACACTTACATTTTAAAAATACAATGAAAGATAGCAGGTCCAAATGACACAAACACCATTCCTATTCTTCCTCAACATGAATGCTTTCAAAGGACTATGAAAAATTTCCCACAAGATACTGATAAAGCGTATTTCCCATATATGAACATACCAGGGATTAGTTTGCTGGTACAGTGCCTATGTGTTAAGGGACCACACAATCAAAGGTGACGCACATTGGGGCCGGGGAGATGGCTCAATAGAATAAGCGCTTCCCTGGCAAGTGCAAGGGTCTGAGTTCAATCCTAGGTTCCACCAAAAAAAAAAAAAAAAGGTGACACATATCTCCATTGAAAGCTTCTTTTTTTTTTTTTTTTTTTTAAACGTATTTAGCACAGGGTCTAACTACACAGATCAGTCTTACAATGACCCTCCTGTTTTCGGCCTTCCCAAGCACTGGGATTATGGGTGTGTACCACCACACCCAGTCTCAAAGAGGTCTCAGTGTGCCCCCATGCCAGGGAACCCTGTCTCTACCTAAGCAGGTGCTTTAATCCACTGAGCTGTTTGGCCAGCCCTGTTTTTTCAAATTCTGATAAAGCTTGAAGTCCATCTTGTTTTTCTAAGTGCCACATCCAACATGGGTAGAGAACATGAGAACCTGTGAAGAGGCATAACTCAGTGAGGCAGAATTCTTTCCAATTCTTTTCAACTTTTGTTGGGCTTTGTTGGGGGCGCTGGGGATTGAACTCAGGGCCTTCACATTGACTACCAACTTTTTTTAAAATTTATTTTTTGTTTGTTTTTGCAACATGGTCTCACCATGTAGTTCAGTCTGGCCCAGAACGGACTTTCTATCCCACCCTAACCTTCAACTTACAACAATCCTCCTGCCTCAGCCTCCTGAGTGCTGGGATTACAGGTACATACCACCACATCAGACCTTTTTTGAACTTAGAGACAGGATCTCACTAAATCAATGGTGGGACTTAAAATTTCCATCTTCCTGCCTCAGCCTTCTAGTGTGCTGGGGTCATAGTCATATGCCACTAAGTATGGCTGTTTAACTTTTAAATTGTCCTTTTCTTTGGGCAGGGTGGCCTATAATCTCAGCTACTCAAGAGAGTAAGACAATAGAATTAATTGTTCAAGGTCTCTCTGGGTAAAATAAGACCCTGTCTCTCAAAATATGAAAAATAAAGAACTGAAGATAAAGCTCAGTGTTAGAACAAGAACACATAACTCTGTATTCAATCTCCAGTATCATCTAAAAAGTTCTGTTTTAAACTCAAATCATGATGCCAGGCATGGTGGCAGCATGCCTGTAATCCCAGCACTCGGGAGGCTGAGGCAGGAGGATTGAGTTGAGACCAGCCTGAGCTACAAAAGTGAGCTTCAGGCCAGCCTGAACTGCATAGTGAGACCCTGTCTCAAAAAGACAAAAAAAATAAATAAAATAAACTCAAATCATGTAAAATTATGTAATAGTCCTAGACAGGATAAAGTAAATCTAAGAGCTATCATACAGTAACTGAAATTTGAAAAAGAGATCTATCAATGTACTCCTTTTTATTTTATCTTTTCTAAATTACACTGAACACTACACCTGAACCACTACTTAAATATCAAGTGCTCCAGCAATATAGTCTGGAAACTATTTCAGAGTGGCCCATCTGGGAAAAAAGTACAATGGGAGGCTAGTAGAATTCAGCACTGATTTGACTAACACTACAAACTAAGATGCCCCAGCAGCAAACCCCATGATCAGGAAAGGAAGAAATTATGTCCCAACTTCCTAAAATAGGAATAATACAGCAATGATCAGCAAGTATGCATTTAAAATGTAAAAAGCTTAATCCTTCCATACACTTTCATTAAACAAATGTAACCTTAAGCTAATAGCCAACTAAAATAAACCCTGAACATTTAATTACCAATCATTTAGTTTTGCTTCTTATAATACAAATTGCTTCTTAGGAAGATTTTTCACAGGAGGAGACAAGGCAGAGGCAGCCAAGCAAATATACCATCAAGGGAAAACCTTCCCTGCCTCCCAATAACCCTAAATGGCAGCAGGGCAGAAGGAACTCACCTCTGCCACCGCCAGCACTAGGAAAGACTTGCCACCAGCTCAAGGCCCTCCTGGGCTGGCAACACAGTAAGCTCAAGGCCAGCCCACACCAAACAGGGAGATTCTTCCTCAAAAGAACCAAAAAACCCCCACAGGTGTATGTATCATTTTTATCATCATCTAAGATTATCATAAACATGATCTCAGCACTTCCAGGAGGCTGAGGCAGGAGGATCATTGAGTTCAAGACCAGCTTGGACTACAAAGGGGGCTCAAGGAAAGCCTGAACCCTACAGTGAGACTCTGTCTCCAAAAGACCCTGACAAAAAAAAAAAACCCAGAGCCAGGTATAGTGGTACATGCCTATAATCCCAGCACTGGGAGGCTGAGACAGGAGGACTGTCATAATACACAGCAAGACCCTATCTCAGAAAGGGGCTGGGGGGGGCTGGGGAGATAGCTCAGTGGTATAAGCACTTGCCTGGCAAGTGCAAGATCCTGAGTTCGATCCCCAGTAGTGTATACCATTTTGGCCCCTGGTCCCCAGGTGCAACGTGCTAGCCCCAAAACCAGGTGTGGTAGTGCTCACCTATAATCCTAGCTCTGGGGAGACTCAGACACTAGCTCTGGGGAGACTCAGACAGGAGGACTGCTATGAGTCCAAACTGTGTAGCAAGACCTTGTATCAAAAGAAAAAAAATACAAGATACAAAAGAATATAACAAAATTATGTTGTATGCATTTTTACTGTAAGAAAAAAATCTGGGGGCTGGGGAGATGGCTCAATGGAATAAGCGCTTCCCTGGCAAGCGCAAAGACCTGAGTTCAATCCCCGGTTCCGCCAAAAAAAAAAGGAAAAATCATGTGTAGCACTAGGCTACATCAGCAGTCCTTTCTATTTTTATTTTTCGTTGGTGTGCCATTTTTGTGTTTTCAGTTTTGTCTGAGTATTTGGTTTTGGTCTCAGCATGTCATTCAGGCTAACCTTGAACTCACTTGAGTCCAGTCTGACCTCAAACTCAGCAATCCTTGTACCTCAGGCCCCCAAAGTGCTGGAAAGCATGCTCCACCATGCTTAGCTAAGAAAATTTTTACAAGTATATATACTGTATAGGGGAGAGAGGGACGGAGGGAGGGAGGAAGGGAAGAAGGGAGGGGGAATGCATGTGCAAGGATCCTGGGATAAGCCAAAAATGTCTTGAACAGAAAAAAACGCCAAATTACTTTTTTTTTTTTTTTAATTTTTATTTTTGGTGGAACTGGGGATTGAACTCAGATCCTGGCATTTGCCAGGGAAGCGCTTATTCTACTGAGCCATCTCCCCGGCCCCCCAAACTTCATTTTAACAACAACAACAAAATAATCTCTATTTGGCTTAATGGGGCCAAGCAAAAAACATATCACAGGAGACAGGGTAGCTGGATCTGCAGGCGTTAGTACAGGATGTCAACCCGAATGAAGTTGCCACACTGAGCACCAACAGTAAGCAGCCCTAGTACAGGGAAAGGGATGGGACAGCAACCTGATGGGAGTCAGATGCTTGAGAAAGCATCAATCACAGGAGAGAAGGTCACGTACATAGGAGAACTATGTCTAATTGGAACAGGATTGAACTCAGGGCCTTGCACTGGCCAGGCAGCTAAAACAAAGAGTACTCTGAGGATAATCAGAGCAAAGCTTTCACCATCAGGAAATGGAGATACAATTACGAAGATCACTCATAAATTCTGTACCATTAGACTGAAACTGGAGACTGCAGCATTAACCATGAGTTTAAATATATAGACAGGGCAGGAGATACAGCTAAGTGGCACAAGTGCCTGCCTGGCAAGTGTAAGGTCTTGAGCTCAATTACCAGTACCAAAAACAAAAGTAGAGAAAATTTGGCAGCAAAGTAAAATTGTGTATGTAACTTAAATGCAAGCCTATACATACAAATATTCCCTATTTTTTGTCTACTCCAAAACCCCAATGGGAGCAAGCATACCTAACACTCAGATGTGGACTTCTCCAAGTCATTTTCTACTACAAGCAACCAAGGCCCCTGGGAAAAATAAAGAAAAGCACAAGATAAACCCAGAATACCTTCCAGAAAAGACAATGCTTGCCAGCATGGTGAGGCACACCTATAATCCAAGCACTCACAAGGCTGAGGCAGGAGGGTTACTGTGAGTAGAAGGCCAGCCTGGGCTACATAGAGAGACCAGGTCTCAAAAAAAAAAAAGAAGAGGGAGAAGGAGGAGGGAGGAGGAGAAGCAGTAGCAGCAGCAGCTCAATAAAGGATTTATTTCCCCCCAGAACTGGGGACTGAACTCAAGCCCTTGCACTTGCCAGGCAAGCGCTTATGCTACTAAGCTATCTCCCCAACCCCAGGACGGGGTTTTTTGAGACAAGGTCTGAGCAGGGAACCTCCTGCCTCAGCCTCCTGAGTGCTTGGATTACAGGCGCACATCATCACACGTGGCATCAATGAAGCATAGGAATACATTCAAAGAAGAAAAAAAAGGAAGCGGTTCAAAAGCATTTCCACTGGCCAAATATGAACAATTTTAACACAAAACAATGACAGCATTAGTTTATAACTATAATAAAACGATCAAATAAAATAAAAATAAATTTGTTTTAAGATTAAAAACCTCACGATAATTACATGGTTTCTCAATATATTAATCCCATCAAGTGTATAATTACAGAAAGGAAAAAAAGGAAGAAGTTAAGTGTAAAAGAAATTGATAGGTAACACCTTAAATAAAAAAAAAATAACAAAAATAAAAACTATGTGTCACCACGCATGATGTGTGCCTGTAATCCCTGCACACAGGAGTCTGAGGCAGGAGGATTTCCACAAGTAAGCAGTCAGACTGGACTACACAGAGAGGCCCTGTCTCATAAATAAATATAAATAAATAAATAAAGCTAGAGAATACACACACTCTTATGCAGGCATTCATCTCAAACCATCCAGGCACAAGTCAATGAAGACAATTAACCATCTTCAACTGGAAGAGACTTTAGTTCTCTGTGGCTGCTATCACCAATTACCACCTATTTAGTGGCAATTTAAAGCGGTATAATTTTGTTTTACAATTCCGTGCACTAGAGAAGTCTGAACTGGGCCAGCCAGATAGCTCAGAAGACTAAAGCATGTGCTTTGGCAAGTGCAGGGATGGGGGTTCAATCCTCCATGTGCCAGTGTGCTGTACCAGTCCCACCCCCAGGACGGAATGAACTGGGCGTGGTGGTGCACACAAACCTATAATCCCAGCGTTTGGGAGGCTGAAAACTGGAGGATCACTATGAGTCCGATCTACATAGTGAGACCCTGCAGACCCTGCACTAAATACATTAAAAAGGAAAGAAAAATGAAAAGTCTGAACTGGGCTTCACCCAGCTCTATCAGAATTAGCAGCTACATTCAATTCCAGTGCAAGGGCCATTACTCACCTGCAGGATGGCCTCTCATGTGTAGTAGGTGATACATGGGGACCCTCTACCTTCCCCTCACTAAGGGACACATGTGACTGAATGCAGTCTGACTCAGCTCAGTCAGCTGACCCTCGCAAGTTTGGAGGTTAGGCAAAGATATTATTCTACATAATCAAAACGGATGCTTCATGTCACTGACACCCTTAACATCCTCTTTCTTTTCAGATTGAAATGATCATTATGTCTCTCCTTTTGGGGGGCCTGGGGGTACAAAACTAGGTCCTAAATTCAGGGCCTTCATATTGAGCTACATTCCAAATCCTCCTTATGTGTGAATTTTGAGAAAGGGTCTTGCTAACTTATCAAACTGCCCAGCTGGGCTTGAAGTGCAACCCTCCTGCTTCAAAGTATGTGCCAACGAGCCTTTTTTTTTGGGGGGGGGGGTGCTGGGACTTGATCAAGTGATTTTTTAAAAATATACTGATGTGTAGGAAAAAGTTGCTAGCCCTGTAAACCTGGATAGGTAGTACAAAATTGCCTGAAATATTTTATTTCACCTGTTAAATGGAAGTCTGAAAACAAAACATGTGTTCCTGCAAAAAGATGTGTATTTTCAGAAATAAACAGAAAAAAACCTGTAAGAAAAAGACAAAACAATGGCCCTCATTTAAACCACAAAATATCTACACAGCCATAACCTGAAGGTGCTAAGCTGTAGTTGTCAGGAAGACAACACAAATTAGTACAGTAGTGCCCTTCCCCCACTACAATGGCTAAAACATAAGACAGTATCAATTGAGTGCAGCAAGAATATACGCAACTGGGACTCCTGCTGCTAAAGAAAATGGATGTTTCATAGTATCCGCCAAGCTAAGCATTCTAAATGCTAGCTAGGAGTCAGCAATTCCACTCCTAGATACAGTAGCATAAACTTAACAGTAATATGTACATACGTTCAAGAAAAAAGTATACATTATTCATAACAGACAATTTGAAGTAGCCAACATCCAGAAATAACCCAAAGGTCCAACAAAAACAGAATAACTGGGGCTGGCAGTGTGAGAGAGAGAAAGCAAGCACGGGGCCTTAGGTTCACTCACTAGGACCAAATAAATAGTTTACAGAATGTTTATTTACTTTTGTATTTTAGAGAAGGGTCTACAGGGTGTTCAGGGTCTCACTACTAGATCAGACTGGTTGTGATCCACCTGTTTACAGCCTCCCAAGAGCTGGGATTACAGGCTCGTGCCACCATGTCCAGTCTCAACTGCCTTATCAGCACACCCCAGGGGATCAAGCCCCCAGCCCCTGTGCCTGCTTGCAAGTGCTTTAATCTGCTGAACTATTTGGCCAGCTCTCAGAATGTTTATTTATGTGTTAGATTACAACACACAATAAGAATGAGGATACTACATCTTACAAAAAAACCTGAATCTTCTTACAGTGTGAGACAAAAAAATACCTGACACTAAAGAGAAATAATAGAATGATCTCATTTATATGAAGTTAAATACCAATAAAAGTTAAACTAATTTATAGGTAGTAGAGGTCAAGATGGTAGTATCCTTGGGACAAGGGAGTTATTAAAGTGGAGCACGAAGGATACTTTTTGAGTGCTCGTAACAATTTATTTCTAATCTGGGTGACTGTTACACAGATGCATCCACTGGATACAAACTAGCTGCATTCTTATGTGCATCTAGTATGTGTATATATATTTTTACTTCAATAAAAAGGTCACACAGGACTGGCCAGATAGTTTAGCACACTAAAGCAACTGCAGCAGCAAGGTTTCCATGCCGGTTTGCCCTGCTGGTGCCGACCTCACCCCCAGGGCCCTCTGAGACTTCAAGTGAAACTGGGTGTGGTGGCACAGACGCCTGTAAACCCAGGGCTTGGGAGGCTGAAAACAGGAGGATCACTATGAGTCGATCTGTATAGTGAGACCCTGCAGACCCTGTATTTTAAAAAAACAAAGTTCACACAGACACATACATACACAAAATACACCAATATACTCAAGTATAAATCTAAGCAAACTTGTACTCTGCCTACACTCCCCAGGCCCTCATAGTGCATCTCCATAGTGTATGGTTTGCTACATACCTTATGTCCAAGTCACTCTTGTCTACTCACTAGAATACTCACCCTGAACCTATAGATCTCCTATCTTCTGGCCTTCACCCAAACTACTCCTACTTCTTGAAAGGCCTACCTTAGGCACAAGTCTGTCAAAATCTAAACAAAGCTTTCTTTTGCAAAGCTTCCAAAGACCTTTTTCCAGTTAAAACTAATTTCTCCATCCCAGAAGTTGAGGCAGGAAGACTACAGAGTTCCAGGCCAGCCTGGGACACATACTGAATTCAAGGCCAGCCTGGGATACATAGTGAGACACTGTCTCAAAACAACAACAAAAAAATCCACCTAATTTCCCTTCTCTTCCTTCTACAGCACCTCCTGCCTCTATTTTAGTGCTTATGAAAGTGTGCCTTAAGGGATATTTATAAATGCCTAGGTATTATTCATTAGATGTGAAGTCTAGAGAAGACTGGTGCCCCGACCCCTACGTGACAGTGTTTTGCACTCAGTTCATTTTAACATTTTTTAAATCAAATTACATTACATGCCAACTGTCAAGATCCCAGTTTCACTTGATCAAGTGAATGATTTTTTTTTTCTCTAGACCTTATTGCTAAGTAGTATACATTTGGAAAATGCAAAGATCCACCACAATTCAGTATCAGATTATGGTTTTAAATTTCCTATAAGAACTCTGGATAGACTTACACATGTTTTATATATAACATAGCAACTAACACCTTATTTATAATTAACCATTTACAATTTAAAATGAACTGATTGGGGGAAGAGACCTTTTCTAGAGGTAAAGTCTGCTGAGTATGGTGACACATGCTTGTTTTCCAAGCACTCAGAAGGCCAAGGGAGGAGGTGCACCTTGAGTTCCTTGCCAGCCTGGGCTACATAGTAAGTTCAAAGTCAGCCTGAATCCCTAGAAAGACCCTGTTTGATTTTCTTTTCTTTTTTTTTTTTTTTTTTTTTGTACACAGGGTCTCACTACGCAGCCCACGTTCATAGTGATCCTCCTGCTTTCCGCCTCCCTAGTGCTGGGATTACAGGCGCGCGCCACCACACCTGGACTCCAATCGCCGGCTCAGCGCACCCGAAGGCGGGGCCAGCGAGGCAAGCGGAAGCAGGGATCGAACCCTGGCCACTGCGCTTACCTAAGCAAGCGCTTAGTCCGCTGAGCTATATCGCCGGCCCTCAAGACCCTGTTTGAAAAAACGCAAAAAAATAATAATAAAAATAAAGAGACAGGACTAACAATACTCAATTTTCCAGTTAAAAGAAACTAGCAGCCAAAGGAAGGAATCTGTCCAGGCAGCCACTACCAGCCCACCGGCCAGGGCAGCAGCCACACTGTAGTCAGTGGTCAAGTGAGGGCATTCCCTTTTGGTATTTGTTCCACCAACACACATAACCAATACACTAAATTTGAGTTTTACTGATTAAATATTCGTCAGAAAAAGAATCTTAAAAACATTAAAGAATTGGGCATGGTGGTGCATATTTGTAGTCCTGGCTACTCAGGAAACTGATGCAGGAGGATCCCCAAGCTGTTCCCCAGTATGGGCAATTTGGTGAAGCCCTCCCTTCAAATAAACAGAAGACTGAGGGTACAGCTCAGCACCCCTGGGTTCAATCCTCAGTAATGGAGATGAGGGGGCTTAAGGGGGGAAAAAAATCACCCAATAAATGTTTTTTTGCATGTGTTTACTAACGTACCATTATTAAATATTTTGGAATATCACTCATAATCCAACATTTTTTTTTTAAAAAATCACTTAACACTTTAGATATAGTAGTGCCAGGTCACAAATGTTTTTTTTTAATCTATTTAATTTTAATTTTGTAATTTTTTAAAAATACACAAATGCTGTTATTTGCAAAAAAATCTGGTTCACAAACAGAAGCATTTAAGAAAGGCATGGTAGCACACACCTATAGTCCCAACACTCACGAGGCTGAGGCAGGAGGATTACTTCAAATTCAAGGCTAGCCTGGACTACAAAGTGAGGTTAGGGCCAGCCTAAAGCACACAGTGATATCCTATCTCAGAAAGATGAGAAAAAGGTGCTTGGGAGACAGCTCAGCAGCTTATGCACCTGCCTGGCAAGTACAAGGTCCTGAGTTCAATTCCCAGTACCAAAAAGAAATAGAAAAAACAAGAAGACAGATCTTTGTAATCTTAAATTTGGGTACAAAAACCTCCAAACTTTGGTATAAACTGTTACAGTGAAATTGTTACAGAGTCATTGAAATGACATCAATCTTAGCCCTTACTAAGTCAAAGAATAGGGGCCCTGAAGATAACTCAATAGAATAAGCACTTGCCTGGCAAATGCAGGTCCTGAGTTCAATTTCAGGTACCATAAAAAATAAATAAAGTACTTAAAAGTCAAAGAATAGTACTGTCACAATGCTGAACTCAAGCCATCACTGTGCTATCAAAGGAAGATTTTCATATTTTCTTGGTACTTTTTTTCACAGAATATGATACAAAGATACCTCCTATATGAAACTGTGATGTTGCGAGTATCCAACCTGCAGGCACTGCTCAGTAACTGACATGAGAAAGTACCAGCTGGGAGAGCAGAAACAATGAAGAGCTGAAAGCAAGCACAACTGTCAGAAAAACCATCTTTTAAATCTTCTAGGGCTTGGGGATGTAGCTCAGTGGCATAGCGCCTGCCTGGCAAGCATGAAGTCCTGAGTTTGATTCCCGATTTCTAAAAAAAAACTTGTAAAAATCAAGCCGGGCATGGTGGCGCAGGCCTGTAATCCCAGCACTTTGGAGGCTGAGGCAGGAGGATTGTTGTGAGTTCAAGACCAGCCTGAGCTACAAAAGTGAGCTTAAGGCTAGCCTGAACTCCATAGTGAGACCCTGTCTCAAAAAGACAAACAAAAAAAACCTTCTAAAAATCAACTGTGCACTGCATTACTGTGGTACATTGTTGCTGTGGTAGAATACTGTGCAAATTATTTTCTCTCCACTTGACTTTGGACTTCAGCATGTGACTTACGTTTGCTAGATGGAATACTAGCAGATGTGATGCCATTAGTGACTGAACTGGGCTTCCTCTCTTATGCCTTTGCTGTAACTAACAGAAGAGCTTTCCCTGACAAGTCAGTCACTCAGGGCCTCTTGAATCTAAGTCCACAATAATGTGTACAACGGTCTCAAGTCACCCAATTAGGCCCACCTCAATGACCCAATACAGTAAGTTTCCTTCCTGGAGAACATTCAAAAATCAGATTCCTTCATAAGTCTAACAGTGTTAAGTCTCATATATGTTTAATACAAACATATAATGCAAGGCATAAAAAAAAAAAAATGCAGGGTCCATTCTCAAAAAACTAAAACTCAAATGTTCATAAGCCAGGGACTCAGTATAGAATGCTCTCAAATTCATGAGAATGTCTATCATTGCATGGAGACGGTGCTTTGCAGCTCATTATTAAATATTAATAGTTAACTGATACATTGACATTGTAACACCATAAAGTTATTGTATATCACCCCAACTTCAATGATGAGAAAATCTATTTATATATCTGGACAGCTATTTTTCCACTCTGGCCACCATATGACCACAAGAAAATACACCAACATAGAAATCTGTTCACCTGTTCCTCAGAGATGAAGTATACAGCACAGTGAAGCTCTCAAATCAGATGGCCTGGGACTAACCTCAGGCTCCATGCTAGCAGAGTGACTTTTATCATTATTTAACCTCTTTGGAATCAGTTTCCTTATATGAAAAATAAGGGAAATAACAGTATTGAGTCTCACAGGATTACTGAAAGAATTAAATTAGATAGTGTATGTAAAACCTTAGAACAATTTTTACAATAGCACATAGTAAATACTAAAAAATACAGATTAAAGTTTAGCTCAGTGGTACAGCAAGCATGAGACCCAGGTTCAATTCCCAGCACCATGAAGGAAAATAATAACCTAGGTATGATGGTGCACACCTGTAATCCCTGCTCTCTGGAAGTCTGAGGCAAGAAGATTCCAAGTTTGAGCCCAGCCTGGGCAACTTTTTTGGAGGGGAAGGAGCCTGGAGTCAAACTCAGGACCTTGCATTTGCCAGGAAGGTGCTGTACTGCTGAGCTATATCTCTGATCTGGCCAATTTAACAGAACTTGTCCACAAAAAATAAATGAAATAAAAAGGGATGGGAATATAACTCATCATGAAGGCCCTGGGTTCAATTCCCAGTACCAAGGAAAAACAAACAATAATTGTTAACTATTCATACCTGACTATATTAACAAAAAATCTTTTTCCATTTCTGCTACCCTGTTACTGACACAATATCAAGCCAGGCTGTATAGGCCTTTGAGTAAAAAAGGCAATTACTGTACACTCTGAAATGGGAGTCACACCACAGTAACGGCCAAGGCTCCAACTTAAAAGATTCATCTAGGCTGGACACAACTCCTTCCAAACCCTCAGATTTGCTCTCTTGCTTTCCCAGCCCACTCTGACCATTACTGAGGCAATCCATAAAAACTGATAGCATCTCGGGGAACAAAAGTAATGTATTCGAGCTCAACACTAATCTCTGTTTATTGGAGTCCCAGAAAAATGTCAATCAGGCTTTGGGACCAAAAGGAATATGCTGGGCCAGGGAGATAGCTCAGTGGACTAAGCGCCTGCTTAGGCAAGCGCAGGGGCCAGGGTTCAATCCCCAGCACGACATGCCAAACTGAGCTGTCCCTACAACCAGGAGCAATGAGTCGGCCACCAGAGAAATTAAAGCTCCTGCCTCAGCCTTGAGTCCTGGGATTGCGGGTGTGCGCCACTATACCTGGCACCCCTCAGGCTGATCTAACCAAGGATCTCCAAGCACAGCAGGTCCCTGAGGAATTTCAAATACCATGGACCTTCCTCATAGAGACTGCTTGCTCCTGCTTTGCCAATTTTAGGATTTTTTTTTTCTTTTCTTTTTCTTTCTTTTTTTTTTTTTTGTGGTAACGGGGACTGAACTCAGGACCTTGCACTTGCCAGGCAAGCATTTATTCTACTGAGCTATCTTCCCAGGTCCAGGATGTTCAAATTGATTAAACAAAGAAGATAATATATTTGGTGCTGGGAATTAGACCTAAGAGCTTTCATTTCTTTATTAACTAAGCTGTTAACCTTTTCTTTTTTTTTAAGACAGGGTCTTGCTGTGTAGTGGTGGTGGCTGGAACTCCATACTCAGCCCAAGCTATGCCCAACATTATCCTGCCTCACTCTCCCAAGTACTGAGGTTATGAATGCACTGTACCTTACCCAGCAAGATCGTTAAATGTGGGTAAATGTTTCCTATTTCATCACCCACTGCGTCTCACCACACAGAAAGTACTTCCGTGCTACATTCAAGTATAACTAAGAAGTACACGAGATTCTAAAGATTTAGTTTTTTGGCTTTTTTGTCTGTTTTTTTCTGAGACAGGGCCTTGGCATGTAATGTATGTAGGCTGGCCTTCGATTTACAGTAATCCTCTTGCCTCAACTTCCAAAGTGCTGGGACAGTAATATGCCGCCACACCCAGCTTCTAAGTATTTTTAACACCTCAAAGACTTTTTTCCCTTCTTCATACTCATTCTTTTTATTATAATGCCATTTATCATAAAGTAATTTTACCTATACTTGATTAAGATGTTACATAATGTCCTCTTTTAAAATAAATTCTTACCTGCTTTCTTTTAGGATTTAAATAACATACAGATAATGTAGAACAAGTACTATCCTTTTAAAGTTCATTCCCTAACTTAGCAATAAAAAATTCCTGACAACTATTCATTGGAATATTTCCCTGATATTAATTAATTCACCAGATTTAACCAAAAGACGTTCTCATAAGACTTACAAGAAGTGACAATTTCTACTTTCTGCTTCTTGGAATAACATTCCTTAGAACCTAACCATCATGCTTTTAGGAAACTAAGCATCAAGAGAGAGGCTGATACATACTTAAAAGCCTATTATGGCTTGTGTTTAGATGTCCCCTTCAAAAAACCTCATGCATTCATAGGTAGCTTTCTCAGAGGGTTGAAATCTAAAACGTGACGGATTCATGGTGTAATGCTAAGATTAAGGGTGCTAGGATTAGTGTTGCTTTGCCATCTCATGCCCACCATGAACTATTTCTCCTATCTCCATGTCTGTCAGCCATGTGCCAGCCACACTGCCTTGGAACCAGCCAATTACGGACTCTTGGTGTTGGGTATTTTGATTCAGCAACAAAAACAAGCTGGGGAGATGGCTCAGTGGAATAAGCACTTCCCTGGCAAGTGCAAGGGCCTGAGTTCAATTCCTGGTTCTGCCAAAAAAAAAAAAAAAAAAAAAAAAAAAAAAAAAAAAAAAAAAAAAAAAAAAAAAAAAAAAAAAAACAGTAACTAACACAAGTCCTAGCCGACTCCCAGCAGGGTATCAGGCACTCAGTGAATCCATCCCAGCCACTCAGGATGCAAGCACCAAGTAAAGCAGAAAAAACACCCACTTTGAGCTAAATAATATACTACTTTAAAAACAAAAACAAGGGAACTGGGGAGATGGCCCAGTTCTGCCAAAAGAAAAGAAAAAGCTAAGTTTTGAGGTTGTAGTTTGTTACACAGCCATGTTTACCTTTTATACCGTTTCAACTACCAATTCTTTAACCCTTTACAGTAAAAATTTGCAGGAGGTGTGGAGTGTACCTCAATGGTAGAGTACCTTTTTTTTTTTTGAGGTATCAGGGGTCAAACTCGGGACCTTGCACTTGCCAGGCAGGTACTTTTGCCACTGAGCTCTCTCCCTGGCCCTGTGGCAGAGTACTTGGCTAACACAGGAGGCCCTGAGTTTCTGATCCTCAGCACCACAAAAAAGCAGAACCTCTATATATGTCCTAAAATTATTTCATCCAAGTTTAAAGTATTCCCTCATTTGATTCTGTGACTGCTGGACCAATATATACTCATCCTGCTTATTTCTAAAGGTAAATCAATTTTTCCTTAGCTTTTTAAAAATACAGGGGTGATGGAAAGATGTATATATAAAATAAAGCCTGTATTTTCTGTATTGCTAATCCTTGTTTATTTTTACTGAGTTTTATACTTTCATTGACTGAGGAAGTACTTTTAGGTCCTTAAGGACCTGCGACAAGCTAGATGAGGGACATCAGCACATGGGTAATTCCATATAAATTATTGCTTTCATATTACTTACATTTAGAAGGTAAACAATCTGCCTAAAGTTATTTTCATAAGTATCCAAGGGTAAACTTTAAAACTAACCATGTGTGAAGTATGTATGATCAACTTGGTCAACTCCAAATTAACAATCTTATTAATATGATTTTATTATAAAAGCCTCAATCAAAGTACTAAATTAATATAATGAGTACACTGATGAGAGCATCTATTTCATGTTGGCTTTCTAAACAAATTTTACTTTCTTAAAGGCATGGACCAAAACATCTGTATCAATGCTATTATTAGCATGTCACAATTAAAAGGAAAGGATAAAGCCAGAATAAAACCAAATACTAAATAAAAAGCTCAACTGATCAAAAAACTACTTCCATGAATACTGTGCATTACTCAATGCAAGCTCAAATAAAATATCGTATCTCAAAACTGACTGTAAATGGACATATTACAGCAGGGTAAATGGGAAGTCATGACTTACTGAGATTCACAGCGAGCCCGTTACAAGAGCTGAAAAGGTACAACCAATCTCTCAGTTATCTGTCTTAGTAAGGTGAACTTCTTGGTGACCTTTTCTCACACAGCAACCACAATAGCAAGCAAACTTAAAAATGAAAGTAAGTAAAAGAAAAAGCTAGCTTTAACCAATGGAAACTGAGTCAACATTCAATAATGTGTGGTGTCCCCAAAACAACAAAGAAGTCACTGGTACAAAGCAGAGATCAAGGGGCTGAAGATGTTCTGGAGCTGAGGTCTGACAGGGAGGGGAAGAGGGTGATCTCACAATGTATCTTTATGATCTGTAAATCACACTCCATAAATCTGACACAAGTATCAGAGTTAGGGTTAAGAGTTAGCCCTTTAAATAGGAAAGCAAGACTGGGCAAGTGCCTGTAATCCCAGCATGTGGGAGGCTGAAAACAGGAGAACCACTACTGAGTCTGATCTACATTAGTGAGACCCTATAGACCTTGTATTAAAAATAATAAATAAATAGGAAAGCAAAATAAGCAGCCACCATTTTCCTGCTTTTTGATTTTTTGTTGTTGTTAGGGTTGATTGTTTTGTTTTTAACCAGGGTTTTACTGTGTAGCCCAGACCAGCCTCAAACTCCTAGCAATCCTCTTTCAGCCTCTCAAGTGCTAGGATTACAAATGTGCTCCCACCTACAGCTAAGTAGCTACCACTTTTCTCATTTAAATGTAGATTCTGGCTATGAAGAAAAAGGCAACTCTTACTTCTAAAAAACTTTTAAGTCTTTTTTTTTTTTTTTCCTTTTGGTACTGGGGATGGAATTCAACCTTGGGCTTGCCAGGCAGGTGCTTAGGCCACTGAGCTATCTCCCCAGCCCCAAGGTTTTCTCTCAATATTATAAATTTTTGGGTCGGCCACATAGCTCAGGGTTTAATCCCCTGCTTAGAGCACAGAGGCTGGGGTTTGATCCTCGGTGTACAATCCCTGTGTGCCTTGCTGGACCAGCCCAAGGCATGCTATGACAGCGATTGAGACTGGGCATGGTGACATACTCCTGTAATCCCAGTGCTTGGGAGACTGAAAACAGGAGGATCGATGAGTCTGACCTATAGTGAGATCCTGTAGACCCTGTACTAAATACATTAAAAAAAAAAAAAAAGAAAGAAAGAAAAGAAAATATTACAGAATTTTAATACTGTTGTAATCCCAGAACTGAGAAGGTTGAGGCAGGAGGATTTCCATGAGTTCAAGGCCGCCCTGGGTTGCATAGTGAGTTCAAGAGCAACCCAATAAGACCCTGTCTGAAAAAAATAGAGTTTTAGGGCCGGTGAGACAGCTCAGCAGACTAAATGCCTGCCTAGGCAAGCACAGGGACCAGGGTTCGATCTCTGGACACCACATGCGGCACTAGCCCTGCTCCCAGGTGCAATGAGCAGTGGACTGAGAGAGCATGGTAGTGCACGTCTGTAATCCCAGCACTGGGGAGACTGAAAACAGGAAGATCACTACAGGTCCGAGCTGCATAGTGAGACCCTGTACAAAATACATCAAAAATAGAGCCAGGCGTGGTGGCGCATGCCCGTAATCCCAGCACTCAGGAGGCTGAGGCAGGTGTAATGTTGTGAGTTCGAGACCAGCCTGAGCTACAAAGTGAGCTTAAGGCCAGCCTGAACTGCATAGTGAGACCCTGTCTCAAAAAGACAAAAAAAAAAAAAGAAAAAGCACCAGATTAAAGGCATCAAATATCAGACTACACAAATTTGCCAAAATAAGTACAGCAAAATAAAAGGATAATGCAAAGTTAAAGAAACGGCCTCCAAGGAGTTTAAACATTCCCACACAATCCAATCCAAGTTCTCGCCACACTGCAACATAAAACTGCTGCGTAACCAATCCTGAGCAATCCCACCCTCTCACTACCTAAAGGCCCCTTCAGCTCCTACATTTCCCACCGGTCTCCTCACTTCTGCTGGGACAGTACAACTCTACCCTTCCCCAGCACCTCCATATTTTGGTCTGTCACAACTCTGGCGTTCCGTTTTGTCTCTTCACATCAGTGCTTGACCCAACCCCCCCGCCCTCGGCACCCCCGTTTCCTGCGCAGCAGCCCCCTTTTCGTCGCCCCACCTTCGCCACCCGAGTCTCGCCTCGCGCACCTGAGCGGAGAGGCCAGGCGAGGCCCCCTCTGCCGACGTCGCCAAGTGGGCTCGCAGTCCCCGCCCGTGCTCTGCCGGGGGCTGGACACGCAGCCCGGCCTGCGGTGCACGGCTCCACGAGGAAGGCCTCGCCGGCGGAGTTGGTCAGCACCGTCCGGCCGGGCTGCAGTCACCCACGGCCCGCGGCCCCACTTCCCCGCCGCCGCCGCCAGCGGCCGCCCCGGCCCGCCGTCCTCCGCCCGCGCCCGCCCGCCCCACGGGGCGCCCCGCGGCTCCCGCTCCGGCGGCCTCACCCGCGCAGCTACCCCGGCCAGGCCGCGCCGGCCTCCGCGTCGCCGCCGCAACCGTCCCCGCGCGCCGCGAGCCCCGCACCGCCCCGCCCGCGCCGCAAGATGGCGGAGGGGCCGCCCCGCCCGCCCGGCCCGCACCCGAGCCAGCCCGCGCCCGCTGCGGCCGCCTGGTTTGGGGCCCGCGCCCCAGGCCCAGGCCCGCCGCGCCGCGCCGCGCCCCGGCCCGCCGCCCCGGCCCGCGGGCCCTCACCATGAACTTCAGCGCCTTCTCCTGCAGCACCGCCTCGGCGGGGTCCATCGTCGCGCGCGCCGCCCCTCCGGAGCCGGCAGCAGCCCCCGCGCCTGCCTCCGCGCCTTCCCCGCCCTCCTCCCCCGCCCGCCGCCTGGGCCGCGGGGCGCGGGCCGAGGAGCGCGTGCGGCGGCTCTGCGCGTGCGCACGGCGGGCGCTCGCGGGGTTTGTAGTTCCCGCGCGGTCTGAGCGCACCTGCGAGGGTCGCTGCGTCAAGAACGCGGGCGTCCGCGGCCAAGTCCCGGCGGGGCGGCCCCGGAGCCGCAGCCGGCTGATGGGAATTGTAGTTTACAGCCTCTGGGGGGGGCGGACGGGGGTGGTGTCTCCTTGGTTACGAGAGACGCTAGAGGCGCAGGCCGCCGCCTCCCTCCCTCCCTCCCTCCCTCCCTCCCTCCACCCTCCCTCCTTTTATTTTATTTATTTTTTTGCGGTACTGGAGCTTCTACTCAGGCCCTTGCTCTTGCCAGGCAAGCGCTTATTCTACTGAGCTATCTCCCCGGTCCAGACCTTCTTGCGCTCAGCTGATGACCCGTGCCTGCCATATAGGCCAGACTGCAAAAAACTGAGAGGACCTCGTGGTCCTCATGCCTCCCTACAGGTAGTTTTAGAGAAACTGACATCCCCAAATTTCATGTACCTTTCACCTGAGGGAGGATTGCAGCTGAGAGGCCCCAATCCAGCTAGATTCAAGGCATCAGACCAGTGCAATACTTCAAGGTTGTGGCCAGGTATGGTGGCACAAACTTGTGATCCCAACGTGCAGGAGGCTGAGGCAGGAGGAGCGCCGAGAGTTTAAGGCCACTTTTGGCTAGGTAGTGCGTTTGAGCCCAGCCTAAACTGCAGCATATTACCCTATGCAATGTGAATACACTCCTACACACATGAAAAGTCTTCAATGATAGAAAATAATAGTAGCTGTCTACAAGACAAACATATAAAACTTGGTTCTTAGCGTATGGGGGCTACCTGGGAGAGCCTTAGTGGTGCCCTGTTTCACTGTGCATCAGTCCGACCTTGCTTCACTAGCGAGGGTCTCAAAGGGGCTGGGCCAGATCTGGATGCACACGGCTGCTGGCGGATTTCGGGATGACTGACATTGCTGAAGCTATTCCAAAGAGACGGTGGCAAACAGATTCACAAACGATGACAAAGAATACCAGAAATACTTGCAACACCCCTCTGAACCCCCTCCAGTTATTGAATAGCAGAGCTGGTGGGGACCAGAGAAACAGCTGCAACCATTTGCGAGATGACAGACAGTTTAGAGGTAGGGGCAGTAGACAGGGGTGGCCAAGTGACAATCGATCATCAAACCAGTTGCATGGACGATCCTGGGGTAACAATTACCCACAGCACAGACAGGAGCCTCACTATCCACAGCAGTGTGGACAATATGGTTATAACCAGCAGTCTCCTTATGGTTATTAGTGATAGAAATGGTGGTGACATATCTTGTAAAATCATTTACTTTGTTAATATGACAAAAATTCATGTGTGTTCTGTTGATCACAGTTTTCTATCTCATTTTAGAGACTGGATTATTAATGTTTCAGAACTTAAGGCTCTAAAACATAGATCTTACAGAAATATGTAATGGTTGCTGAGAATGAATACTCCCCTAAAAACATTGTGGATTATATTGTTTGACTTCAACCTCAGATTCAACATTTCAAGATTTCATAGGGCTTTGAGTTTGGTGTATTTTCCTCATTTGACCTCTAGAAGTTCTAAGACAGAAATAAAAAATTCAAATAAAATATGCTTGCTTTTCCTTTGTAAGATAAAAGAATATCCCTATTAGATTCCAGAAAGAAAAAAAAAAATATTTGGGGAAGATTTATGGAATCAAAGCAGTAATATTATATTGTTACCAAAAGAACTAGCAGAGTCCTGGACCTCGTGAAAAGAAGCAGTGTGTGGAGCAGAGGCTCGGGTCCCCTCCACTTTGCACCACCGGGCTCCACCAGAGCCCTTTGTTCAGGTGTGGGTAGCACACGGCATGAGCCTCACAAGCCAGAGTCACCATGGACAGGAAAGCCAAAGCCCAGAGAAGGGATGCCCTGGGGGAAAGGAAAAAAACTAGGACTAGAATTTCCATTTGACCCAGCTATTCCTTTCCTTGGTATCTTCCCAAAAAAATTAAAAGCATCACACCACAGCAATATAGGCCCATACCTATAACAGCACAGATTGTAATAGCCAAATCTTGGAAATAGCCCAAATGCCCATCAACAGGTGAATGGATAAAGTACCTTGGAGTACTATTCTACCATAAAGAAAGATAAGCTCGAGCCATTTCTATGGATGCACCTTAAGACCATACTCTTTTTTTTTTTTTTTTTTTGTAAGACAGGGTCTTGCTATGCAGCTCAGGCTGGCTTTGAGCTCACTTTGTAGCCCAGGCTGGTCTCGAACTCTAAATGATCCTCTGGC
>PVKA01033232.1:0-24589 GCA_004027165.1 Ctenomys sociabilis | reverse complement strand
CTGAGAGAGATTTAGTGTCCTCAGCTGCAGTGTCATCTTGCCTTCAGAGCCATCACTTGACACAGGCCACCACAGGTGTCTTCTGTGACTGTTGACATGGAGAGTTCTGTTTCTGCTCATCAGGCAAGTTGCTGAGACCTTGGGCAGATTCATAAGTTAATATAGAAGCCAACTACTAAATGCTAATGCCTGCTCAGTGCAGCCTCGGTGCGGTCTCTGTCACACCACTGTCCTGACCTGTAACCTTGAGCAAGTTCCTTAACTTCTGCATTATCTCAGTTGCTACATCTTAGACAGGAAAATTGAGCTGAGTGTAGTGGCACATGTCTGTCATCCCAGCACTTGGGAGGCTGAGGCAGGAGAATGACCCCAAGGTTTGAGGCCAGCCTCAACTATTTATTGAGTTCAAGGCCAGCCTGAATTCCCTAGCAAGAACTTGTTTCTAAAATACAAAATAAAATAATAATATAAGTCCCTCAGAAAGTATTCTAAGGTTGCTGAAAACGAGTTTGAATAAATTACTAAAATCCCTATTGCATCTCTAATAACCAATAAAAGTATAATAAAAAGTGCCAGGCATAGTGTTGCAGGCCTATAATCCCAGCATTTAGGAGGCTGAGGCAGGAGGATTGTTTTGAGTTTGAGACCAGCCTGGGCTACAAAGTAAGCTCAAGGACAGCCTAAACTACATAGTGAGATCCTTTTATTGTTTGTTTTTGTTTTTTTGGTGGAACCTGTGATTGAACTCAGACCCTTGCACTTGAATAAGGCAATTGCTTATTCAACTGAGCTATCTCCCTGGCCCCTTGAGACCTTGTCATGAAAAGACAAAAAGTCAAAATATAGAAAAGGAAATAAATCCTACCCCCAATTTAAAAAAACAACAGGGGTTGGGGAGATGGCTGAGTGGAATAAGCGCTTCCTTGGCAAGCGCAAGGGTCTGAGTTCAATCCCTGGTTCTGCAAAAAAATAAAAATAAAAAATAAAAAAAAAACAATGTAAATGTCTATAACAAAAACATCTGGGGGCCAGGGATATAGCTCAGTAGAATAAGCACCTGCCTGACAAGTGGAGGGTCCTGAGTTCGGTCCCCATTACCAGAAAAAAAGAAAACATCCTTCTTTCCTTTCTTCTTCTTCTTTTTTTTATTTTTTATTTTTTTATTTAGGACAGGGACTCATAGTGATCCTCCAGTTTACAGCCTCCCAAGTAGGATTATAGCCCAGTCTCAATCACTGTCTCAGTGCGGGGGTGGGGGTGGGGGGTGAGAGGCACGCAGGCCAGGGATTGAACTCCCTGTGTCTGCCTAACCAGGTACTTTAATCCACTGAACTAGTTGGACAGCCCCCAATCCTTCTTTTCTACTCGTGAGATTTCTGTCTATTTGAAGGAAGCTTTATTGGGGTGAAAGCTTCTTTCTTTCTCTCTGTCCCTGTACCATCTGTTCCTTGGAGGACAGAGTGACTCTAAACAGTACATTTGGGAAGAATAATTGGGGCATGGTAGGCTCTGTTCTGTTTTTCCTTTAGGGACATCAACTGTTGACAGTGACCTATAAATAGATGCAGTAAACCTATTATGCTCTATCTATGGTATTTGCAACTTAATCTACCAACCCTTGTCTATCAAACCTAATGCTACTCATTTACCCTGGTCTCCATCAGCACTAAAGGGAATACTTTATTTATTGGGTTGCTCCTAACACATTTCTCATGCCAAGAAGGCTGAAACCTTACATGTAGAGCCAAACTGGTCAGATGGTCTCTGGTCTCTGCATATTCCTTTACAAATGCAGGAAGCACAGGGAATCTGTGGTCTGTTCCCATGTACACAACACAGGCCACGTCCACACGTAAACTGGCTGAAGCATCTTTTCCAGAAAATGGGGGGTATGTGGCAACACCATGTTTGTTTCATGGGGGTTAGATCTGTTTTTTCTTTTCTCTTTTCTCTTCTCCACTCCTCTTTCCTTTCTCTGTCTCTGAGTGTCTCTCCATCCAGCCGTCTGTCCATCCATCTGTCTGTCTGTCCTTCTGTTGATCTGTGTCACTCTTTCTTTTCTCAGGGTCTCACTTATGTCAACCAGGCTGACCTTGAACTTTGTAGCCTATGCTGGTCTCAGACTCACAGCAATCCTCGTGCCTCAGCCTTCCAAGTGCTAAGATTAAGGCATGTGCCATCACATTTGGCCATCCCATGTTGTCTTTGTCCTTTGCTTTATAAAAAGAAATAGTTCTGGTGTGAACAAATTGGCCCAAATTAAGCAATATCTAACAAAGACGAGGATGTGTATAACTCATAACCCAAGAATACCACATCTAGTAATATATTCTATAGACTGTTTTTTGCTTTTTCTTTCCTTCCATTTCATGTATTTGATATGGGATCTCACTATGCAGCTCTGATGCCTAGTGATCCTCCTGTTTCCAGCCTCCTCAGTGCTGGGATTATAGGCATGAGTCACTACACCTGGATTCAATAGGCTCAGTGCACCCCAGGGTAAGGTTAACATGGATCAAACCCTGGTCCCTGTGCTTGCCAAAGCAGGCACTTAGTCCACTGAGCTATTTTGCCAGCCCTATTTTCTTTCCATTTTGTTCTCTGTTTCTCTATCCTTGTTTCTCTGTCTTTTTCTATCTGTCTTTTTCTCTCCCTTTCTCCCTCTTCCTCCCTCCCTCCTTTTTCCCTGCTTTCTTTGGTACTAGGGATGAATCCAGGGCCTTGGTACTGTGCTACACCCTCAGTTCATTTTGTCATTTGTTTTATTTTGCCTTCTTTTGTGTCTCACTAAGTTACCCAGACTGGGCCCAATCTTGTGATCCTCCTGCCTCAGCCTCCTAAGTATCTGAGATTACAGGTGTGTACCACTGTATCCCGCTCACTCCAGCTTTGTAATAATAAAAACTTGGGAATAATGCAAATGGTCATCAACTAACAAAGAGGCAAACTGGAGTATATTGGTAAAATGGAATGCTGTACCACTATTACAAATAAAGCAATAGTTCTTTAAGTGTAAATAAATCATAAGAACATAACATTATAGAATGTGAACAGTGCTACAGCACAGCCCATGTGTGTGCGTACAGCCATGCATTGTTTAATGATAGGGATACACCCTGAGAAAGGCATCCTTAGTTGGTTTTTGTCATCGTGCACTCATCACAGCCTATACATATAGCTGTGTGACAACCTATAGCACGAGCCACACCTGTAGAGCATTTCACTGTCTTGAGTGCTGCAGACAATGTTAAGCTGTTGTGGATCTAAACACAGAAAAGGTGGAGTAAAATTACTAGGCAATAGGAATCTTTTGACTCCATTATGATCTTATGAGAACTCCACTGTAATACTGGCATACTGAAATGTTACTATGTGGCACATAACTATATATGTGACAATTTGGAAATATGCAAAGCGACACTAGCCTTCTTTATAGAGTTATGCATAGGTAGGAAAGTATAAAACAACCATAATATCCAGACATGGCGGCACACACCTGCAAGCCCAGCATTAGGAAAGCTAAAGCAGGATAGCCATGAGTCTGAGGTCAGCCTGGGCTATAAAGCAAGACTACCTCAAAACAAGCAAACATAATGGTAACACCTGTCAATTTCTGGAAAGACGAAGGGAAAGGGGTCAATTTACAGGCCAGAATGTACAGAAGACTTCAATTCTCTCTGCAGTACTTTGTTTGAGGAGAAATCAGCTGAGGCAGATATGCCACCTTAATGCAGACATTAAGGTGTATCAAAGCTGAATGATGGGCAAAGGTGTTATTCTCTTTACTTCTGTGCTTATTTAAAAGATGTCACAATTTAAAAAGAACAACCACTATCTCAGTGTGACAGAAAAATGTCCAGTGGTTTTCCAGACAGACTGATGCTGGCAGGAACCTGGCTAGGAAGAGATAGATCCCAAATAGGCAGCAAAATGGGCTTTAATTTAGCTTCAAGAGTTAGGAGTGGTGGCCATGCCTTAATCCCAGAACTGGGAAGACTGAGGCAGGAGAATTGTTGAATATGAAACCAGCCTGGGCTACAAAGTGAGCTCCATAGGGGCCTGGGAGGTGGCTCAGTGGAATAAGCGCTTCCCTGGCAAGTGCAAGGATCTGAGTTCAATCCCCAGTTCTGCCAAAAAATAAAAACAAACAAAAAAAATCCAAACAAAAGAAAGTGACCTCCACATCAGCCTGAACTACATGATGAGACCCTGTCTCAAAAAGACAAGATAAACTCTTTAAAAATAAAACTAAGGGCTGGCGGTATAGCTCAGCGGACTAAGCACTTACTTAGGTAAACACAGGGATTCGGGGTTCAATCCCTGGTTCCACATGCAGCGCCAGCCCAGCCCTCGCGTGCATTTAGCCGCGATGGAGTTGGGCGTGGTGGCGCGCGCCTGTAATCCCAGCACTAGGGAGGCAGAAAGCAGGAGGATCGCTGTGAATGTGGGCTGCATGGTGAGACTCTGTACAAAAAATAAATAAATAAAAATGAAACTACATTTTTACTTTTTTTTTTTTCTTCAGTATTGGGGATTGAATTTAGGACCTTTTATTTATTTATTTGTATTTTAGTACAGGATCTACAGGGTCTCACTACATAGATGGGACTTGTAGTGATCTGCTGGAATTACAGGCGTGTACCACAAAGCCCAATCTCAATTGCCCTCTCAGTATACCACAGCGGTGGGGTCAGCATTACACTTGGGATTGAAACCCCCATTGCTGTATCTGTTTAAACCGGAACTTTAATCCACTGAGCTATTTGAGCAGCCCAAAATTAAATTTTTTAAAAAGGTAAGATAAATAAAATAAAACTAGCCACAAGTTATTTGGGACATGAACATCACCTGAAATTAGAAAAACGAATAATATTTGGAAAAATAAATTGCTCTAAATCCTGCAAGTTGTTAAGAAGTTTTAGTGAGCAAAACCACTACATTGCTACTACTGAATTTGTGCTGATGGATGTACTGGGCACATTGATACATGTTTGAATTTTTCTTCTAGTACTAGAGATTAAACCCAGGGCCTTTGCACTGAGCTACATCCTAAGTTTTTATCTGTTGGTTGATAGATTTGATTGAGGGTCTCTCTGTGAGCCCAGGCTGGCCTTAAGCTTGTGAACCTCCTTTGCCTCTTAAGTGCTGGGATTAGAGGTGTGCATTACCACACCAGCCTCTGAGCTCTTTCTTATTTTGAGGGGTCTTGCTTATGCTGGGCTTGTACTTATTGTCCTCCTGCCTCAGACTCCCAGAGCACTGGGATCACAGGCCAGTGCTCCCATGTCAACTGCATTCTCTTTTTCTACCATATTTGGAGTTAGACAGGCCTGAGCTTCCTCTCTGGGCCAGGGGAGGCTTGGGGGCAAAAGTCTGCCCATCTTTACCTGCCTGATAGTGCACTGCTTGTGGTGTATCTGGATGGCAAAAGGAGGAAGAGGCCCTGACAGCCTGGCTGAGGAAAGGATCAAATAGCTAAAAAGCATCTGCTCCTCTCTGCCAAATCAGGGCAGCTAACAGCCCTTGTTGGGGACTCAGTCATAAATGCTGCTTCAAGGTTTTTGCCTCTTGATTTAAGACCAAGTTGTGCCAGTTTTTACCTTCAGGCATAGCCTAAGGTGCCAGCATGCAGCTGGGGGCTTGGGAGGTGCTCAAGGAGGAAGCCACACAGGAAAGAAAGATGAAAACCCAGAGGAGGAGTGGCCAGGTGGGGACCGGGCACCCACAGCCAGGAAGCCACACAGCAAAGCCAAGAGCCACCAAAGAGAGGCTGGGTGTGGCTAGGCAGGGCCAGCAAAGAGGTCTCTGGTTGCTTGTTAGGGCTGCTACATTTAGCAAATAAAAATATAAATGGGTTCTCATCTCAGACCTATTAGGATGGCTACTATGAAACAAAACAAAATAGGAAACAAGTTTTAGCAAGGATATGGAGAAATCAGAATTGCTCTGCACTGTTGAAGGGTAAAGTTACGCAGCAACTTTCAAACAGTATAGCAGTTCTTCAAAAAATTAAATCTAGAATTACCGAATATATCACCCAGCCATTGCACTTCAGGGCAACCCAGTGGTGAGGGAAGGAGGAAAGCCTGGCGTCACTCAGGGAGTCTGTGCTAAGAGAGCAGGAGTTTGTGCTAAGTCAGAACGAGGATAAACAAGTCAGATCTTTTAGAAGCAGTATTTCTTGCCTCATCCTTCTGTTCTCTTAAGTGAGGTTGAAGGACTGGGGTAGATCTCAGTGGTGAAGCGCTTGCATGGCATGCACAAGGCCCAGACTTCTGTCCCTAGTGCTGAGGGGTGGGGGTAGAGAAAAAGCCGCAGCTCAGAGATCTGATTTTTGCTTGGCTGATCATGCATCTTTCACATGCTGATTTCTGGCTGTGTTTTGAGCATTAAAAACAAGAGCAATTGCATTGTTCATATATTGCTCCCTCTTATGTGTGTATAACAGTCATATTCGTCCCTGTGCTCCTTTCTTGAAGGGCTCAGGGCTTACTTTGGGTTGTCTGGGGGTCAACTGAAGTGAGTGGAGGGTTCCAGCATGGAGGCAAAGTGCCCCAGGAAAGGATGGCAAGGGAATTCTATGTTCAGACCTTCTACTGTGTCAACCAGTGAAATGTCCCACTTTCCACAGCAGGCAAACCCCAACTCCCTAATAGGACAGCTTTGATCTAACCTCAACTTTTTCATCTGTGTTGTTGTACACTGGCCAGCGTGCACTATTTCCAGACCCTGGTCCTCCTAATGCCCTCCATGTCACAGTGCCTGCTACTCCATCCTCCTAGATGAGGGGGTTCTCTGCCCTTCAGGTGGTGCCCGCTCATCCTGACACCATGGCCCTGCTTACCCATCACCTCAGACTGTCAATACCAACCTTCCTGGACCACACAGAGGTATCCTGATCCCATTAAAGGATTATTTTGCTGCCAATGGTGGTCTCTGTCCACATTTGGTTTCATACTAGCTTATGAGCAGCTTCCCAACATAACATGATTTTAGCTTTAGTGGCAAAAGTGTGGTATATAGTGGGTGCTGGAAAATATTTAATGAATTCTGGACATAATTTTTTTTTTTTTTTTTTTTTTTTTTTCTTGGAATCAGGGTTTGAACTCAGGCCCTTGCACTTGCCAGGGAAGTGCTTACTCCATTGAGCCATCTCCCTGGCCCTATTTAATGAATTCTGAATTATCTTGTCTGCTTTTTATTCTTTTTGCAATTTTAGTTTTTTTTTAAATGTATTTTGTACAGAGTCTCATTATGCAGTTTGGACTCAGTGATCCTATTTTCAGCCTCCACAGTGCTGGGATTACAGGTGAGCCACCATGCCCAAACTCACGGGCTCAGCATGCCCAGGGGTGGGGCCAGAGTGGCATACAGTGCTAGGGATTGAACCATGGTCCCTGTGCTTTCCTAAGCAGGCACTTAATCTGCTGAGCTATATTCTGGCCCTTTTTTGCAATTTTATTTTATTTTGGCAGAACCGGGGATTGAGCTCAGGCCTTTGCGCTTGCCAGGGAAGTGCTTCTTCCATGGAGCCATCTCCCCGCCCCCCTTTTTGAAATTTTAGAAGCTGTCTCAACCACAATGCATAGAATCCAGTGTGGCTTAGGAGTCACTTGGAGTTCATGTGTTGCTTAGGTAAGTGCAGGGGCCAGGGTTGGACCCCGGGCACCGCATGCCCTGCCAGCCTCACCCCTGGGTGCACTGAGCCAGGAAATGTGAGTCCAGGCATGGTGGCACACATCTGTAATGCCAACACTAGGGAGGCAGAAATCAGGAGGATCATTATGAGTTCAAGCTGTGTACTGAGACCATGCATCATACACACACACACACACACACACACACCCCTAAAAAGTTCACGTGAAGCTAGGCATGGTGGCACACACCTGTAATCTCTGCACTCGAGAGGCTGAGGCAAGAGGATTTTTGTAAATTCAAGATCAGTCTGGGCTACCCACTGAGCTCAAGGGCAGCCTGAATTGTGTAGTGAGACCCTGATTCTAACAGACTTAAAAAAATCAGGGAGACTGACAAAAAATTTTTCAGAAGGTCTGAAATGCGGCTCATTGCAAAGCATTTTACTTTCATCCTTACCCAGATGGGTGTGTGGATCCATTTGACCTCTAGTATGAGTGGGTCTCGGTTGCCACTATGCCTTTCAGCATGAGGCCAACTGTCCACACCTGCTACTGCCCTGGGAAATCTGTTCAGATATGCCTCCTTGTGTACTGCTGAAGGGGGAGCAATGTCACCGACAACACAGTATACCTTTTCTTCAAAGGTCAAGAGCCATAGAGGCATGGCAGAATAGAATACCAGCTGAACAAAGAGAGCTATCTTACTGTCCTGCTGTAAATATCACTTGACTACCCTAAATTCTTTGTTTTAAAAGAATCAGAAATTAAACATGGTCAACAGAGTGACTTAAGGAAGCTCCACAATTGAGTCTTACTTTCTGAGTCACTCCCATCATGAAATTCTAACACAAAACCTGAAAGTCCACCTTAAATCCGGAGGACTAGTCACCTCCACAAACTACATTCTTAAGCTTAGGCAACAGGGTGCTGCCAACAACATTCTAATGATTACATTAAAAAGCAGTTGGTATTAGGGGAGGAGTTCACAACGAAACTAGGAGAACAGACAGACAACTACCGCTGGTCTCTTAAACAAAATTTCATATGGTCTCACTATATATAGTTCAGGCTGTCTGTTAATTCACTACAGAGCCCAGAATTTCCAAATTTCATCAATCCCTCTGCCTCTGCCTCCCAAGTGCTGAACGTAGCCACTATCAGCTGGGTAGAGGTGACAAGGGAACAAGAACCTGGAGGATTCTGGCTCCTTGGCCACACTTGCTTCCAAACACTGCAAATGTGGATTCCACTACTAAATGCCGCGGACTTGCAGGTTAATTCACTACCTTTGACTAAGGCACCCCAAGTTTTCTTCTTTTGGCAGAACCAGGGATTGAACTCAGGCCCTTGTGCTTGCCAGGGAAGCGCTTATTCCACTGAGCCATCTCTCCGGCCTTCAAGTTTTCTAATGTACAAAAAATTTCCTTTTCAAAATATAAGGAACCACAGGTGGTTATAGTTTTATAACATTTTATTAAGAAACTAAGGCAAAACAACAGAATTCCAAAAAATTAAAATACAGAATTCTAATTTTAAGTCTAAACATATATGAAATCTATACCAAGAACTAATAATCAGTTTACCATTATAGGGAATAAAAAGGAATGACTAAAATGCATTCACAGTAATTGTTTCTTCTTCGCTAGCCTCAGCTCTGCCTTCTTCCTGCTTTGCTTGGACGACAGAATTTTCCTCATCTACCCATCTATAGCCTGTAACTTCAGAGGCACTTTCATTTTTCTACATAGTTTGTCTCTGTTCCTCCATAAATACTTGAGACCCTGTCAATGAGCTTAGTCATGTGGACACAAAAATGAGTTCATCAGAGGTCCTGTACCAGATTAAGGGAGCCAAGACACCAATAAATAATCAATAAATATGGATCATTTTACACAAGATATAAAATCATACAGCATGAGTTAATTATAGATATCAAAGCTAACAACTGGGTGTAGTAGTGTATACCTGAAATCCCAGTTATTCAGGAGGCTGAGGCAGGAGGATAGCAAGTCTGAGCCCAACATGAACAACTCAGGGAGAGTCTCAGGATGAGATATAGAAGGTCTAGGGATATAGCTCAGTGGTAGAGTATTGCCTAGCATTCACTAGGCCCTGGACTCATTCCCCAGTACTGAAAAAAATGTGTGTATAAACAAACAATACACATATTAGGGAAATTTCAAGGAAGGAAAGATTACACTTAGCTGTCTGGCTGGAGGAATGTTTATGAGAATAACATTTGGGTTCAGTATAGACTGTTCTTTCCTAATAAAGGTCTTAAAGTAGTCCTGTCTACCACAGTTCAAGTCATTAAGTAATCTTCAAATCTGGAAAATAATAATGTCACCACTAATCTGCAGAACTCTAAGTTTCTGACTCTTCAAACTGTTCATTTCTTAATTTTATCTTTCTTTTTGGTCTGAGACAGGGTCTCACTATGTAATTCAGGCTGGCTTAAACTCACAGTGATCCTCCTAGCTCAGCCTCCCAAGTGCTGAGATTTTTTTTTTTTTTTTTTGGACAGAACCGGGAATTGAACTCAGGCCCTTGTGCTTGCCAGGGAAGTTCCACTGAGCTGTCTCCCCAGCCCCTCAAGTGCTGAGATTATAGGCATGCACCACCAACCCTGCCTGAAATATTTTTTTAAAATATTGTACTACTGTTAAGTCTATGTAAACATTTGGAGACTTAATTATTATAATTTCTGTAAGACTGAAAGTTTTATTACTTATGAAACTCCACAGTCGAATCTAAATGTCAGAAGATTTCTGATCATTGAGCCATGATTTCAAATATGCAATAAGAAAAACCCTACTTACTTCAGGTGCTTTATCAAACTTGCATTTATATTTATGTAACAGATACAATAAATAGCTTATTCAAAAGTCAAATGTCAAATTATGGAAAAATAATGGGAACTATGAAATCATATTAGCCACAGAATTCCTTGTATGAAAAATTTTAATTATGAGCCAATGAACATTACACAATTTAAGCCTTAATTTCTTTCCTATATAAAACCAGATAATTCAAACAGCTCAAGTCAAATATGACAGAAAACCGTAGCATGAGTAAGAATAATAGTAATGTTCGCTTCCACATCTGCATGCTTCATTAGAGGACCAAAGGAAGTGCTCCCAGTTTCCCAAGGCAACACAAATTCAATTATACATTTTTCCTAACCATAGTTGCAGCTGAAACACAACAAATACTTCACTCACAGTACAGCACTTCCCCATTATTCTTTCTTTGACCCTCAGTATCCTTGTGAGGTAGTGAAGGGAGGGAGCAAGAATTCTCTACTTTGCAGATGAGAAAACTCTAGGTGAATTTTAATTTAATGGTTTTCAACATTGCTGGCATACTCAGAGTATCAGGAAATTAAAAAAAAATCCTTGTGACCAGTTCATATCCCAGACCAACATCAGACTATTAGGACATGGGACCCACATTAAAAAAAAAAAAAAAAAAAAAAAAAAAAAAAAAAAAAAAAAAAAAAAAAAAAAAAAAAAAAAAAAAAAAAAAAAAAAAAAAAAAAAAAAAAAAAAAAAAAAAAAAAAGTTCCAATGTGACATCCAGGCATAGCCAAAGCTGAGATCCATGTAAGGGATTTTACTAATCTTCAGATGGACACTGTCTTCTACCTAACTGTTCTCAGCACCAGTGGAAAAAAACCACTTTGTAAGTGCAGCTGTCTGTTTTAGTCACCTGCAGAGTACAGGTACCTGCTCTCTGTCTCTAGTGACAAAGCCATTCACTGTGTCATTCCCCTGATGCTCATGCTGTAATCAAACATTTTATAGAAACTGTAAATAGGCAAGGAGGGAATTCAATTCTTTTAGATAAGAATGGCTTATTGTTAAATGTTTAGGCGCTCTCTGATCCTAGGTTCAACAGAGAATAACCATGTGTTTCTGTTTTCCAGTCAGCACCTTTAAAATGTGGTTACAAATGAATGTTTACTAACAAGACCCAAGAGAAGTTATAAACCTAAGTCCTAGAAAAGCTCTGGGAATTGGCCATACCACAACCTGAAAAGGCAACAAATACTTAATACAACATGATCACTTTTTAAATAATCTTTTTTTTTTTTTGCAGAACCGGAGATTGAACTCAGGCCCTTATGCTTGGCAGGTAAGTGCTTATTCTACTGAGCCATTTCCCAGCCCCCATTTTTAAGTCATCTTTAGCCTAAACTAATTCTTTGTTTTGGTATCATGAATAGAAATCAGATCTTGCACTTGCCAGGCTGGCACTTCTGCCACTGAGCTATAACTCTGGCCCCAATTCTCTTTTTTCAATCAAATTTTACACAAACTGAGTTGTTCTACTTCCCCCAAAATCAGTTTGTGTCATCTATATTCTCTAATACATTTAATGTATAATTTCACTGTGTAAGTTCCTTCTTGACATGAATATGAAACTGAATCATTAACTGGGTGTGGTAGAACATGCCTGTAATCCCTGCACTCAGAAGGCTGAGGCCAGAAGGTCAGTGAGTGTTCGAGGCCAGCCTGGGCAACAGTGTGAGTTCAAGGCCAGTTTGGACTGCACAGTGAGACTCTGTCCCCCACAAAAAAGAACTTTAACAAATTCTACCTTTTTAAAGGACATACCACATATACATAATAAATACTTGTAAACCTTTCAGGCAGCAAAAACAGGTTTTTGTTCTATGGCTGAAATCTCCTGCTTCACAAGAATATTGATAATTTTAATTTTCAAGGAATAAGCTGTTTGCTGTTCCTAATTTTAATAGATTTAAAATAAGCTATACATATGGCAGTAATTTAAACAGTACAAAAATCTTGCTTGCAGCAATTCTTGTGTGTCTAAAATGTATACTTTCAAACAGAAAGATGTTTTGTTTTTCTTCTAACAAAAGAAAAATCTCAGCTTATATGTGTTGGATTAATTCAAAAGAATATTAATGGACAGCTAAATCTTATCAAATAGGAAGTAATAATAAACTCTTCTGCCACCTGAAGTTTTCAGCACAAGATGTTGGATTTCCAGAACCATGGGAAAAATGACCTTAATGAAATTAAGAACATTCTTAACCTGGACTCAGGTTGCTACTGTTTCATCAGATGGGTGAGTAAACATTTCCTTGATTGCCCCAGTGAAGAGTTGGAGGCTTAGGGTTTTATATGACGTAAACAATATGAAATTAAAGTTTTGATACTACATACAGCACTACAAAACTAGAAAATAAAAACCCATTAATGAATTCCCAAATAGCATTCATAGTAAGGACATTTTCCATTATAAGACATTTTCTCAGAGGGCCAAGAAATAAAACTGGTTATCAAGAGATGCACATTTTCCTATTGTGTTTAGAGCACCCTTACTGACACGTATAATTAGAAATAGATTTGCCTTTCCTTAGGAGTACAGATTATTTACTTTAATTTTTTTTTTTTTTTTTTTTGGTAATGGAGATCAAATGCAAGACCTTGCACTTGCCAGACAGATAGTTAGGCCGCTGACCTATTTTCCCCAGCCCTATTTACTGTAATTTTGATTAAAACAAACAAACAAACAAACAAACAAACAATGATGACAGACTAAGTAAGAGCTATGGGAATCTTTAAGTCAAAAATAATACAAAAGCCAATGTAACACATTTCATCTTAAAATCTTCTTTGTGGCTACCCTACTGCCCCCAAATGTTATTCTAATCCTGTACCATATAGTGCTTAAGAAAATGAACTAGAACAAAGCAGCCCTTTGTCCTTTTTCTTTTCTTTTTTTTTTTTTTACATTTTTTACACATGTATTATATATACAATTTTTAAAATAGCTGCACAATTTTATTTCTCACTGTTAGAGAAGTGCAGTCCAGGCAGACCATGCTTCTCAATATATTAAAAATATTAAATAAACCCCAACCAGTTTCATACTTTCCTAATGATATCGAAAGGGGATTGGAGAAAAAGCAGGCAATTGTGGATACAATCCATCTTCTTTAAAAAGCACACCACCTCAGAATCTTGCTATTTCATTATCTTATCCTTTTGACAGCATCCCTAATTCTTACCTTAAAGCTGGAAAGAACACATTGCTAGCTTAGAGACAAGAATCTGTTGCAACACGCATATGCCAACTGCCCACTCAAACAACTGCAGCCCTGAGGATTTTTCTGGCCCAGTGGAAAGAGGAAACACTAAAGTGATCTCTGTTGTAGAGCTGCTTCTCCAGCTAACAACTTTTATGTTTTTCAGGATGTTTTCTTGGGCATGCACATATGACACTGTCACTTCATTCTAATTTCCACAAGTAGATTTCTTCTTCATTGTCTTTGATTCCAAGAAAGCCACTGTCATCCATCCAAAGGTTTTCCAAGGTAAACCAAAGTCACCTCTGTGTTGCCATATACTGCAGAAACTGCTGGATATAAGCAGACCTTTGGAAGTCCTCGAAAGGCCACCCCCAGGAACTCGTATCCACGTTCAAAAGCTAAAGTCTTATCCTCCATATCCAAGATGACTCGGATTCTCTCTCCTATCTGCAAACAGACAATAAAGGAGATTAGAAGAAAATCAAGGGCACAGTTAGAACATGAAACAAGAAGCTGAAAATACTATTAAGAAGTATCTTAAAAGGTATTTAGAAAACTTTCCGGTCAGAAACAGACATCAAGGAGTATACTGTTTTCAACATGAATGCTTATTGGTCTTTTTTTTAAGACTCACATGAGATATACATTTAATTATTAACAATTTAAATGCTCCTCAAATTGTCCTCAGATTTTGTTTACTACTGGTTAAGACTTTTCTGAAAGGAGTTAGCAGTAAAATTCATCTTGGCATATTTTACCAAAACGGTCATCTAAATACCTCCTGATTAATGAGTACAGTTTATGTTGTAGATGATGAAAAAGCTTTGGAAATAGAGAGCAGTGATTGCTATACACATTGTAAATTTATTTAATGTCATTTGATTTTACACATATAAATAATCTATGTTATACATGTTTTACCATAATAAAAAATTATAATAAAAAACACATAGGTTTTAATGTTCATTAAAAAGTTCCATAGATAATGCAGAATTTATGTAATTATGAATAATTAAATAGATTAATTCTACATTTATTTTTTTTTGTCTTTTTGAGATGTCTCACTATGCAGTCAGTTCAGGCTGGCCCTAAGCTCACTTTGTAGCTCAGGCTGGTCTCGAACTCACAACAATCCTCCTGCCTCAGCCTCCCGAATGCTGGGATTACAGGCATGCACCACCTCGCACGGCCTTTGTTTTTTTTTTTGCAGAACCAAGGATTGAACTCAGGCCCTTGAGCTTTCTAGGGAAGCACTTATTCCACTGAGCCATCCTCCGTGGCCCTTTTTTTTTTTTTTTGAGACAGGGTCTCATTATGCAGTTCAGGCTGCCCTTAAGCTCACTTTGTAGCTCAGGCTGGTCTAGAACTCTTAATTCTACATGTAATACACTTATCCAATAGTCTATTTGTGGTCTATTGCTCTTTAAAGAACAGTAGTTTTCTTTTTGTTGTTGTTTTTGCGGTACCAGAGATTGAACTCAGGACCCTGCACTTGGCAGGCAAGCACTTATTCTACTGAGCTATCTCCCTGGGCCCATGCTGACTGCTAAACAAACTAGAAACTGTAATACAGTCAGCTCTCTTCATATTATGAAAAGCAAAGAAACAAGGGTGCTTCATGTTTATATTTTGCCATCTATAATGTAACATCTATATATTTAGAGAAAGTTTTAACATTTATTTATTTATTCTTTTGGGGAAAGTGTGAACACAGTCACCCACTACCTACATTATGCAGCTGAGTTTCCTGCATTTGGGGAAATGGCAGGGGTCAACACATCCAGAGTGCAATGGATAAGCCTCACCCTGGGAAAACCACCTTTGTGATTATAGTGTCTCCCCTGCCAGGTAAGTATAGAAAGTTTTAACTTTTCTTTTTCTTTTTTATTTATTTATCTATTTTAAGTTCTAACTTTTCAATCAAAAATTAAAATGTAGGACAGGGGGATATAGCTCAGTGGCACAGTGCCTACCTGGCAAAGTCATGAATTCTATTCCTTGTACCAAAAATAAAAGTAACACTTCCTGATTATGGTAATTCTGCTGTTGTCATTTACTTTTTTTTTTTTGGCGGAACCAGGGATTGGACTCAGGCCCTTGCGCTTGCCAGAGAAGTGCTTATTCCACTGAGCCGTCTCCCTGGCACCTGTCATTTACTTTCTTTCATTATCTTTCTTGTCACAAATAACTGTGAACGTTTGGATTTTTTCTTCCTTTTGCCCAGCTCTCAGATTAATTCACACCTTATTTTAATGAAGCTACCCTCAGTAGTGCTATCAAAATATGCAAACAAAAAGAAAACAGAAATGAAATGCTAATATTTTGTTGAGTAATCATTTTGGATTTTATTTATATTTACTCCTCTCATCAGGCCCAGGAGTCCTTCCTATTCATAGAAGACAAGACTAAGAAGCAGAACTAATCCTGCTGGAATTAGCAATTCATGTCTGAGCACACAGGCAGCAGGGAGCATAGAGCAGGAGTTTCACTAGCTTTCAGTGTCACCTGTAAATAAACCCTAAGGATGGCAGAATTCAAGTAAACTACAGGAAGGAACCCCAGAAGCAAGAGAATCCTGAAATGATGATCCTCCAACTCTGAGAAAAAAAACTGCTGAAATTCTTATGAGACTACAAGGATTACACTGGTAGGTGAAATCCCCAGGGAACCAGGCTGAAAAAGCAGCAAAGATGAAAAGACTTGAAGCTTCAAATAGGCAAAGACATTAGCTGCTGGACACCACATGAGTTTATACAGTTCAGTCCAGGCTATTTATCTGTCCACCACTGAAAAAGAAGCTGTAATTTTCAGAGTAAAGCTGTTCTTAGACAAACAAAACAACTCTGAGGTACTAGTCTATACAAGCTGTCTAGTTTTCAATTAAAAAAAAAAAAATAGAAGAAACAGAAAAGTATTATTTTATAAGGAGGTAGAAGATAAGAGTAACAGACTCTGAGGGGTCTAAGTGCTACATTTGACAAAGACTTCAAAGTAACTATTAATAGGGCTGGGGAGATAGCTCAGTAGAGTAAGTGCTTGCCTGGCAAGCATAAGGGCCGGAGTTCAATCCCCGGTTCCTGCAAAAAAAAAAAAAAAAAAAAAAAAAAAAAAAGACTGAGTGTGGTGGCACATGCCTGTAATCCCATAATCCCAGCTCTTCAGAGGCTGTAAACAGGTAGATCAGTACAAGTATGATCTAGCAGTGAGACCCTAATCTCCAGCCAAACAGCTCAGCAGATTAAAGTGCCTGTTTAGGCAGATGCAGGGGCCAGGGCACTGAGACGGCAATTGAGACTGGGCGTGGTGACGCATGCCTGTAATCCCAGTACTTCGGCAGCAGTAGGATCACTATGAGTCTGATCTATGCAGTGAAGGGGTTGGGGAGATGGCACAGTAGAATAAGTGCTTCCCTGGCAAGCACAAGGACCTGAGTTCAATCCCCAGTTCTGAAAAAAAAAAAAAAAAAAGACTGATCTATGCAGTGAGACCCTGTATACCCTGTACACCCTGTCCTAAATACAAAAAGGAAAGAAAAAGAAACCAAGTGAAAAGACTAGAACCAAAGAGTCAATAACAAAGATTCATTAGCCTGGCTCAAGAGTAGAAGTGAGATAACAGAAGAATAATGCAATAAACTTAAAGAAATTATCCAAATTATCTGAAACAAAAACGTAAAGAAATATGGCATGGGGGAGGGGGGATGATAACCTAAGAAACAGAATGACAAGGACACCATCAAGCACACCAACAATTACATTAAATGTAAAAAGACTAAACACTTCAAAAGGCAGAAATTGTGAGGCTGGTTTAGATGCAAGACCTGACTACATGTTAGGGGCTCCACTTTAAATATGTGACAGTCTGAAAGTAAAAATAGGGATGTGAAAATACTTTTGTAACTATTGGCCTAAGAAAACTGGAGCCAGGCGTG
Organism: Ctenomys sociabilis; assembly: GCA_004027165.1. Lineage (NCBI taxonomy): Eukaryota > Metazoa > Chordata > Mammalia > Rodentia > Ctenomyidae > Ctenomys > Ctenomys sociabilis. The sequence goes on along the minus strand of PVKA01033232.1, from coordinate 6,960 downwards.
GTGGCGCAGGACTGTAATCCCAGCACTCTGGAGGCTGAGGCAGGAGGATTGTTGTGAGTTTGAGAACAGCCTGAGCTACAAAGTGAGTTTAAGGCCAGCCTGAACTGCATAGTGAGACCCTGTCTCAAAAAGACCAAAAAAAAAAAAAAAAAAGAGAAAGAAAACTGGAGTAGCTGTACTAAAATCAGACAAAACAGATTTAAAGAGAGAATATTTAGAGTAGAAAACAACTATTTCATAGTGATAAAAGAGCTAATCAGGCAGAGAGATATAATAATTAGAAATGTATATGCACCTAATAACTGATCTGTTCACCTTGAAAGAACTGTAACAATATAAAAGATTTGAACCTTATCAACCAATTAACCAACTGCCATGAAGGGACTATTCCATCCAACAGACTACACATTTTAAAGCACACATGGAACACTCATCAGAACAGACCATATGCTGGGAAGAAAACAAGCCTCAATAAATTTAAAAGGACTGAAATCAAGAGTATGTTCTAAGGACTTTTCACTATAAAATCTCACAAAGGTAGTGGTAGACTTCATCTTCAGTTTATTAAATCTAGATACCTCTCTGTAGGATATCTGCAAAATCTAAAAGAACACTGAGGAAAGGACTGCATGAAAGAAAATCCTTCCAGGTTTTCTACCTCAGAAACTAGAATAATTTTTAGTCTCCTTTAATATGCCTAATGAGATTATCATGGAGGGCACAGATTTCTAGATACATGCAGCTCTCAAATATGCAATTTATAGGTCCTTAAGACTTCCTGGGCCGGGAAGATAGCTTGGCAGTGTAAGTGCCTGCCTGGCAAGTGCCAGGACCTGGGTGCAATCCTTGGTACCACATGCTGTGCCAGCCCTGCACCCAGCCAGCCACTGAAACCAGGTGTGGTGGTGCATGTCTATAAACCAAGCACTGGAGAAGCTGAGACAGGAGATCACTACCAGTCTGAACTGTGTAGTGAGACCCTGCACCAAATAAATAAATAAATGAAAGATTTTAAAAAATTATTTATTTATTGGTGGAACTGGGGATTAAACTCAGGTCCTTGCACTTGCCAGGCAAACGCTTATTCTTCTGAGCCATCTCCCCAGCCCTAAATAAAAGATTTAAAAAAAAGAAAAAAAGTTCACTGACCTCATAAGAAACATAAAGTACATGTGTTGGTATATAGGTCTTGCTCTATCTAGGTCTCAACCATCCAGCAGAAAAGTATAAAAATGAAGTAAACATCACAGGGCCATAATAATAAGTTGAGCTGTAAATGGCTATGGTCAACAACTTCTTCGGATAACTCACTATTGTTGTGGAATGCTGGACTGTGTTGGATTGTGTCGTCGAGTTCAGGCACCTAAATTAGTTGAATGACAATGGAGTGCCCATCTTTGACAGGTGTAGACAAAGGAAGGGGTATAGAAAGGAAGAATCATGATGTGTATGTATGGACAGTACAGTTGGGATAGATAACACCGTGCTTCTACATAGTTCTATGAGAGGTTAGTGCAATTCTAAGATTTGCACTAATGATGGTTGGACAGGATTTTATGTCAGCTTCTAGTGCTATGGACAACCACTAGGAAAATAACAAGGTAGAAAGTATTAATTATTGAATCTTTGATGTAATTCAGGTATAAAAAATAAGATACGCAAACAGCTACACTCTCTTAATTTACTGATAAGAAACATACGGTATAATAATGTCTGTAAGTATAACATCATGTATGCACCTTCTATGATACTAAAACATTATGAAAAGTTTGCAATGTATTAATTTATCAAATCCATCTTGTCAGGGTATCTTAAAACTGTCTCATTGATATTTGTACTTCAATAAAACAAAAATTAAAAAAAGAGAAAGAAAAAAAGACTTCTGATTTCTTAACAAATTGTTGTGCTTTACAACACTCTGTTTATACTATGGCAATACTTCTTTAGAAATAGGAATTATAAGGCCGGGGAAATGGCTCAGTGGAATAAGCGTTTCCCTGGCAAGCACAAGGGCCTGAGTTCAATCCCCGGTTCCGCAAAAAAAAAAAAGAAAGAAAGAAAATAAAGAAATAGGAATTATAATCTGATTCTAGATGCAAATCAGTATGGATTAATGCTAAAATGAAAAGAATAAAAAATGTAACAGTTTGCCTGAACTTGCTTGTCTTTACAGCAATTGTTAAATCCACAAAGATTAATAAGCAACTGAGCCGGGTGTGGTGGCGCATGCCTGTAATCCCAGCACTCCGGAGGCTGAGACAGGAGGATTGTTGTGAGGATTGTTGTGAGTTCGAGACCAGCCTGAGCTACAAAGTGAGCTTAAGGCCAGCCTGAACTGCATAGTGAGACCCTGTCTCAAAAAGACAAAAAAAAAAAAGCAACTGATATACAGGTACATTTGTTGGGATGAATGATCTAGTTAAAAAAAAAAAAAAGATTTACATGTGTCATGACACAGGAAACATGACAATTTCAAGCAAGAGCTGGAAAACTGCAGCCCCTGGGCCCAATCTACAATAAGTAAGCCCATATACAAACACATAATCATAGTCATGTTCATTTTCTCACATAGAATAGACATCTGATTTCATGCTATAACAACAGAGTTTAAAGTTGTGACAGAGACTACATGGACTTCAAAGCCTAATACATTTTCTTTCTGTCAAAACAGAAAGTCACAGTCCCCAATATGCAGCAAAGATGGGCTCTCAAGATCAAATATACATTAGGAAACAGATGCTGAGATACATAACATACTATTTACAGCCCAAAACAACAAAGTCATAGATACTAAATAAATATGTGGAAATTTAAAACATGAGCTGTGTGTTGATAAAGGCCCATAGTTGAACAGACTGTGTCTTACCTGGTATTTTGGTGCATTGTTGCACTGTGGGAAACTGCCATTGACTTCCCCATTATGTAGTAAATTATTGTCCACCAGATTCCAGCCCCAACTCTGGTCGTCACTGCCCAACAATGCCACATAACCTTGGCACTGCATGGGGGCCCGCTTCGTGGCAATTCCAATCACTGCCACAGTGCCTAAAGGGCCCTCCCACCACACTTCCCACGCATGGCGGCCCTCACTGAAACCGATCTTGGTCCTTGCACCATCAGTGCTCTGAGCGATGGGATTTCGGTGTAAAGTAAAGCCATTCTTCTTAATATAGACATTCCTGGAGCAGTCATTAGTGCTGAAGGCATGTTGGAAAGCACGTACCTGAAGGTAAGAAACAAACCAAAGGAGAAATTTGATTTGATTTGTCATATATCTATATCTATATCTATATCTATCTATAGATAGATATAGATATAGATATATATACATCTATATATATATATCTCTTTTTTTTTTTTTTTTTTAATGCAGAACTGGGGTTTGTGCTTTGCTTGTGCTTGCCAGGGAAGTGCTTATTCCACTAAACCATCTCTCCAGCCCCTGTCTTTAATATTAAAAGTATTCAAATTTCATACATATTTTTAAGTAATAGCATTATGTATTTTTAAGTAACACATTAAGTATTTCCATATAATGGCTAAGGTTTCATGATGAGATACTAATAAAAAATATATAACATTAAAATAAAAATAACTCCAGAACAAAGCCAGGTACAATAGCCCCATAGTCCCAGCTGCTGAGGGTGGGGAGTTGCTGAGGCAGGAAAGGAACCACTTGAACCAGGAGATCAAGACCAGCCTTGGCAACACATTCAGACTGTCTTCACAAAGAAACAACTCTCAATGCTAACCAAATTATAGACTACTATAATCCTCTAAATAAACAACACATTAAAGAGCCAGGTATGGTGGCTCTCATCTGTAATTCCAGTGCTCAGGCAGCTGAGGAAGGAGGCATGAGTTGAAGCCTTGTCTCAAAGGAATAACAATACAAACATTCAAAGTTGCAAAAAAGAATCTTCATATCTTACAGATAATACTGAAATGTTTATGGCTGAAATAAGGACACATAGGAATTACTTAAATTACCCAGTGGAAGAGTATGAGGGTAAACATGAAGTTAGATTTGCCTTGAGTCATTGGTAAAGCTCACCCATAAGTATGGGTAAGTTTATCAATTAGTTTTCTTACTTTTCTTGTACTGGCAAGGCCACTGGCATTAAGGACTATATTTTAGGATTATGTGTAGCTCAGTATGGCAGGGGCAAACCTACGACCACAGTGGGCCACAGTGTGTAAGCCAAGTTGCTCCAGCATCTCTCCAGAAGCTAGAATCAGATATTCAGGTTTAATTAGTGTTGACACTCTGCAATAAATAAATGGGTTTGGAGTTGCAGTTTGGGCAAATGTCTCTAAAAGGTTTACCATCACTGCATACACTATGTTGTTTCAGTAACCATCCTTCCTCTACTCTTTCAAATTCTCCAAACTCAGTCCTTAATCGTAAATTATTTACAGCTTTCTAAAACAACACTAAAACACCACTTTATTGCATCTTTTTCCTGTTAAGTCTTTTAGCAATTCCATATGTAATACCACAATCAACTGTACAGTCTTCTGCCTAGTTTCAAAACTGTTCAGATTGTACTCCTATTTTCTTTTCTACCTTCCTGTGTGTTGTGTTGTATCTACTTCTCTCCTCCCCACATCCTCTAACACCACCTCCATGAAGCTATTATTAATCAGAGCCACCGAATCCCATTCACTGGTTTCATGAATTCCTACCCACTGTGGATACAACATACAACACTTAATTATACAGAGATCATTACCTTGAACCACTTCTAGTAAACCATACACTAGAGGGGGAGGACAGAAAAATCTGTAGAAAACATGGAGATCAGAATAGCAGGTTAACACTACAGGAATGAAAATAGCAAAGTGCAGGCAGACAATATAAATTGCAACAGTGGGAGGAGATAATCTATAGACTCACATAGCCTTCTGGGACATATCAGTTGTTTGCCAAAGGTACTTTTGTAGACCTCAATTAAATAAACTATAAATTAAAAAAAAAGCATTTGACATTCACTAGACAACTGAAAATTAGAATACTTTATTTTTTCTTGTTTTTGTTTTTGAAGACAGGGTCTCTCTATGTAGTTCTAGCTGGTTCTAAACTATGTAGTCTGCTGGGGAGATAGATCAACAGCTTAAGTGCTTGCCTGGCAAGTGCAAAGTCCTGAGTTTGAGCCTTGGTACCCCCCCAAAAAAATTATGGAGCCCAGGCTGGCCTTGAACTCATGTATTTAAAGCTGCTCTTGAACTCATAGCAAACCTGCCTCAGCCCTGAGTGTTGGGAAATGAGAAATTATTTCCTTTTAGAAGTGATAGTAGGATGATTATATGTGTCCTTTTTTTAAAGAAACTAATTCTAGGGCCAGGGAGATGGCTCAGTCGAATAAGTGCTTCCCTGGTAAGTGCTAGGGCCCGAGTTCAATCCCTGTTTCTGCCCTCCGCCCCCCAAAAAGAGAAACTAATTCTGAAAAATTCAGATGAAATGGAAAAATCTCACAGCTTTAAAACCTAGCTTTGGATCTAATTCTAAACTTTAAGAGAATTAGATGACAAAACGTCTAGAATTAATGCCTTCAGTGACATGTAAAATATGAATTTATAAAGGAAAATTCCTAGAGGTTTGACTCTGGCTCAGTAGTAGAGTGTATTTGAGGCATGTGCCTGGGTTTGATCCACAGCAAAAGACACTATATTTTTCCTTTTTAATTTTTAGAAAGAAAAAAAGAGGGCTGGGGAAATGGCTCAGCAGTCTAAGCGTCTGCCTGGCAAGGACAAGGCATGCTGTACCAGGGGGCACTGTGCCAGCCACTGAAATTGGGTATGGTGGCACTTGCCTATAATCCCAGCCCTGAGGAGACTGAGACAGGAGGATCACGAGTGCAAGTATAGAGATCCTGTACCAAACAAATAAATAAATAAAAGTTTAAGTGACTGGGCCTGCAGGATAGCTCAGCAGTCTAAAGTGTCTGCTTAGGCAAGCTTAGGTAAGTGACCACAGTTCAGTCCCTAGCACCACATGCCTCACCAGCCCCGCAGGGCAGGCTGAGTCAGCCACAATCAATCAATCAATCAATCAATCAATCAACCAACCAACCAACCAACCAACCATAACAAACAGTAAAAAGTTAAAAAAAAAAAAAAGATTAAGTGACCAACTTGAATTTTATTTTTGAGACAGGTTCATTATAATGCAGGAACTCACAATGATCCTTCTTCCTCAGCCTCCTGAGTACTGGGATTATAGGTGTGCACCACAACACCTGGTTACTTTCTAGTCTTAAGTTATTCCAAATCTGTTTCCATCCTATTGACACTCAAGACTCCTTGGAAATTCTATTTAATTCTGCCCTCTTCCTCACCCCTCTCATCTAGTGTGCTGCCCATCTTGGGATCTGCTCTCCTGGATAGCTCTCAGCCACCCACTTCTCTCTGCTAGACTTTCTCTCCAGTACAGGTACTCACCTCTGCTCTCATTCACCTTCTGTCTATCTGTCTGCCTTTCTTATTTATTGGTTTTTAAGACAAGGTCTCACTTTATAGTTTGGACTGACCCCGAACTCATTACGTAGCTCCAGCTGGCCTTGAGCCTGAAGCACTTCTCCTGCTTCAGCCTCACAGCGCTGGGATTATACCCATGCATCACATAGTGTACTAGCCTACTCTTTTTTTTTTTTTTTTTTTGGTGGCTACCACCTGGGGGTGGGGTTGGCACAGCATGTGGTGCCGGGGATCAAACCATGGTCCTTGTGCTTACCTATGCTTGCCCAAGCATAGCCTACTTTTTTTTTTTTTTTTTTGCAGAACCAGGGATTGAACTCAGGCTCTTGCATTTGCCAGGGAAGCACTTATTACACTGAGCCATCTCCCCAGCAAGCCTACTTTTTTAAAAGTACACTTTAGGCCAGGGAGATAGCTCAGCAGCATAACCACAACTATAAAACAAATGCCAGGTGAGCACACCCTTGTAATCTGAGCACTAGG
>PVKA01033231.1:0-24586 GCA_004027165.1 Ctenomys sociabilis | reverse complement strand
TTTAGACAAAGCACAATATTGAAAGTGCTAAATGAGAAGAATCTGATTAAATTTCATATAGTTTTAAAGCAACTATTGTGTGTGTGTGTGTGTGTGTGTGTGTGTGTGTGTGTGTGTGTGTGTGCTCAGCTCAACCTGTGCTAGGTTTAGGGCTGGCACAGCATGTCATGCTGGGGATCGAACGTGGGTCCGCTTGCCTAAGGTGCCTGAGAAAGTGCTTGAGACTGCTGAGCTATTGCGCCAGCCCCCTGAAACAACCACTGGGTTCTATTTACAAAGATTCCTCATCTGTCTTGGAACACACTATTATTACTTCATCCCTGATAGAGAGAAATATCTCTTCTGGGTGTCTAATTAAAGTCTGTAGAGCAATGTTAGACTCTAATTCTTCCTGCAGAACTGGCTCACTGGCTTTCACCTCAAAGTGCTTGACTTTGAATGGGTGGAACTCCAATGATGCAAACTGATTGCAACATTACCAAAATCGCAAAAAACGTTCTAGTTGAAGGATTTAATTTTTGACTAGCTTTCTAAGACTTGCACACACAGAGAGAGTGATTGGAAACTATAATGGATGTTTAAATGAAAAAAGACTGGCCTAATCTGGTAGCTCAATGGACTAAAGCACCTGCTTAGGCAAAGTTCAGTGGCTGGGGTTCAATCCCTGGTGTGCTGTGCTGGCCCTGCCCCGAGACAGAGATTGAGAATGGGCATGGTGGCGTGTGCCTATAATCCCAGTTCTTTGGGAAGCTGAACACAGGTGGATCACTATGAGTCTGATCTATGTAGTGAGACCCTGTACACTCTGTAGAGTCTGTACTAAACACACACACACACATACAAAAAAAAAAAAAACTTACTACAGGAAAGGGTGCACTGATTCCTAAGGATGTAGTCAAATGCTCTGCCCATGAGCTATAACACCAAGCTTTGAGTATTTTGAGGAAAATTAATGCCAACGCATTTTAGTGTAATAAAGTTTTATTTAAACCTTCATTGTGTTCTCTGAATCACACGTTGTTGATCAACTGCAAATCATGGCAATTTCTAACAAACTAAAGCATCGTAAGTGTCCTTTTTTACTAAATTCAGCACAGTACAACCTCTGGCTCTTTTCCAAACTCAAAATGAGCTTGAAAGAGGAATACTGTGAGGTGGTTAAAGATACTGAGGCAGCCAAAACAATAGGACTAAAAATATTACTGAAATATGACTTGCAAGAACTCTTGAGGGAGGAGGAGTAAGTAACCTTCTGAACCTGTTACAATGGTGTGGAAACTAACATCAGGGAGTGTTATCCCCTTGTGAATGGAATATTAGTATTTTTCAAAATTTGAATTTCCTTTATATATAGATGTACAATCCAGAATCCAGATACAAGATTTATCTGGGACATAAATGTAATAGCATGAGATTTGCAAGACGGAATGGAAGTTGTCCAGTAACATAATGTAGTATAAAGAAAAATGCTAGATATAAAGCAAACTCCGTAACTTAAAATTTTCTGAAGCCGGGCGTGGTGGCGCAGACCTGTAATCCCAGCACTCTGGAGGCTGAGGCAGGAGGATTGTTGTGAGTTCAAGACCAGCCTGAGCTACAAAGTGAGCTTAAGGCCAGCCTGAGCTGTATAGTGAGACCCTGCCTGAAAAAGACAAAAAATAAAAAAAAGAAAAGAAAATTTTCTGATAGCCTCATTAAATTGTAAAAATAAACTGGGGAAATGTCAACTTTTTTTTTTTTTCAGAACCAGGGATTGAACTCAGACCCTTGTGCTTACCAGGGAAGCACTTATTCTACTGAGCCATCTCCCCAGCCCCAATTTCAACTTCAATAAGATGTTTTACTTTTCCCAGTACAGCCAAAATATTACCTCAATCAGTACAAAATTATTATTATTATTATTATTATTATTGTTAGTGTATTTCGTTGTTACAGGGCCTCACTACACAGCTTGGACTCATGGTGATCCTCCTGTTTTCAGCCTCCCCAGAGCTGGGATTACACACATGCTTCACGACGCCCCGACTCCGGCCAGCTCAGCATGCCTGGTGGGCAGGGCTGGCACAGCATATGGTGCCGGGAATCAAACCGCGGTCTCTGCATTTGCCTAAGCTTGCCTAAGCAGGTGCTTTAGTCCACTGAGCTATCTCTCTGGCTCCAGTACAAAATTATTCATGACATATTTTCCACACATTTTTAAAGTTTTCACTTTGTTCTTTTCAAAGTGTGTATATATGTTACACATAAAGTATATCTTGTCCCAGATGGTCTTAATTTTAGATGAAAGAACTGTGGTGAGTGGCTACCATGCTGGACCACACGGCCGTGTGGTTGCTGGCCTCACACAGGTTTCTGGGGAGGGGGGTTTCAAGGCTAATTCTGCCCATGCATTGTTGCAAATGAAGGCCATAATTCACGGAAGGAAAGCCAATGAGTTACGGTAGCTTCTTTTCAAGGGTTGAGCAGTGCATCTGGTGTGTCTCTACTACCTGAAGACAAATGGAATCCAGAGACCAGCAAATCTCCCTTGCAGAATGGCTAGCTGCTCCTCCAGAGCCAAGAGGTAGGGGGGTTTCCAGACAATTGCATCCTTTGGCCTGGTTTATACAGCAAAGCGGGCAAGAGCTCTTTCCTCAGAGACAAATCTTCACTTGGACAAACCCAGAAAGCTGCTTAGCAGTCTGTCTTTCAGTGTTTTATAGGTTCAAAGATTCCACACATGGCTTTGGAAAACACTTCCATTATTTAGTTATTCTTAGAGCTAAACAGCTCTCCTGGGTATCCAAGGGAAGTCCGGGGGGAAATTCTAAAATCCTTAATTCTTTTCCCTTCAGAAATGGCTTGATGTTTTCTGTTTTAAAATTCATGACTGTGAGAGCAATAGCACTTTGTTTAAAGACTACCAGCTATGCAAAATTTGTCCCATTTTTTTCTGGAAGCACAAACACATGCCAATGGAAGGGTTTTATACATTTTTTTCATCATAGATTGAATCATAAATCAAATTACTTTGGTGTATTTTAGCCTTTCACGGGCTATTTTTAAGGAACACAATTCCTTCCAAGAAGCCAGGGTAATGGCACAAAATTTTGAACATTAAGGCTGAACATGTGACCCTAAGTTTACTTTGAAGTCTTACCTACATATCTTAGTTGATCTGATTTTATGCTGCCTCCATTTTATTTCTTAATTTCTTTTTTTTTTCTTTTTCTTTAAGGTTCAAGCAACTGAGCCCAGGGCTCTCCAAATGAGCTACCTCTCAAGCCCTTTAAAAATTATTTTTAACTTGAGACAGATTGTTGCTCACTCGCTGATTTCCTCAGGGTGGACTGAAATCTGAGATCCTCCTGCCTCAGCCTCTCTGAATGGTGGAATTACAGGCATTTAGTTTCCTTTCTGATATAATAGGGGAAGGAGGGATACCATCCATCTGCAGGGATGTTTTCTAGTTTTTCCTCTTCAATAGAGAAATCAAACCCCTCTAAAGAAGATGTCATGTAGAGTGAGCACACACCCAGTCATGCCTGCTGTGAGCCCAGGAAACTCACTAAGACAACTGAGTTTGTAGAAACACACATTGAAAAAGTTAAAAACCCAGAGCGTGTGGGTTTCTTGGAGGTGAACAACAGTTCGTATTTGACTGTGCATGTTGCCCGCTTAAGAGAACTCCAAGTTCAAATGATGCCTCGGGGCATAACTGAATTACTGCAAAGTGGATCGTGGTGATTTCACACTTGCTGAGCAAATTCCTGAAGGAAAGAGTGAGAAGCAATAAAACCCAGCCAAAGTCTTCCCCCGGAATTTTTGAACAGCCCACGTCAGGCCAAGTGCTGGCCCATGCATTCATGAAAGCAGTCAGCCCAAAGCTGTTGGGAGAGAAGCTGGTAGGAGCAGAAGCAGCACAGGCTGGGAAAAATATCGGGCTGTGTCCCAGGCCCCGATGGACCCAGGAAACCAAGGTTCAGCTTGGAAAGAGCCACTCGCCAGACCAGGCAGGGTATCTTAGCGTGGAAACTGTGATACCTCTGCCTCACAGAGCAAGCGGAGAGGAGACGTCATCCTCAGAGTCTCTCCCGTTTTCCGTTCTTCGCTTATCCAAGTTGACTTCCAGATATTGAAGTTTCTGCTTTAGCTTTATCTGTCTGCACAGTGTGTTGAAAACCCTACTTCTGCCAGCAGTGGGAGATGTCAGAGGTGCCGTTCTTACAGGCATGAAAGTGAGGGACACAAGAGAAGCAAAGAACAGTGAAAGGACCAGATTCATAATTTAAAAATTTTTAATACCTATACTTTATTTTACACAGAAGAAAAAATAGTAAAAAAAAAAAAGAGAGAGAGAGAGAGATTGGGCATGGTGGCACCCACCTGTAATCCCAGCACTTGGTTACTTGGCTGTAAACAACACGATCACCATGAGTCTGATCTATGCAGTTAGACCCTATACACCCTGTCTTAAATACAAAAAAACGTAAAAAAGAAATTAGAAATGGTGCAAAATTTCACTACACTAAATGACAGGAATTCAATAGTGTTTGTTACATTGCCTACTGTTGTGTTTAGATTAGTGGTTCAGATTACCAGGCATAAGCATGCAAAAGTGGTTAAAATTTATAGGAGAAAAAAATTAAGCATTAACTGCTCCTTTTAATACACCACTAGAAATAAGCTGTACAACTATCCAAGCTATCCTATATAAATACATGTTTTCCTCTCTTTCTTTCTTTCTTTCTTTCTTTCTTTCTTTCTTTCTTTCTTTCTTTTTTTCTTTCTTTCTTTCTTTCTTTTCTCCTTTCCCTCATCCCAGTTATTCTGTCCTTTTTGAATGGATTCTGTCCTTTTTGAGGTGTGTATTGTATCTTTCCAATCCTATCCACTCTTTTAAGTTCTTACACAAGGGAGTTAACACGATTTTGCACATACAGGGCTGATTTATTTCACTTCTAATTATGCCCCCCCAATTGCATCCATTTATCTATAAAAACCTCAAGTTTATCCTTTGTATCACTGAGTAATATCCATTGTATAAAAATACCACATCTTTTTATGCATTCTTCAGTTGATGGGCATTTGGGTTGTTTCTAAGATTTAGCTGTAACGAATTATGCTGCCATAAATACAGGTGCACATATATCTTTCTCATAGCTATACTTTTATTTTTGCATCAGTATTAAACGTGGGATGCTTTGCCACTTAGTGACAACCTCAGTCTATGTACTTAGTTGTTTGTTTAGTTAGTTAGTTAGTTCTGGAATATTGCAGGTGGAATCCAAGGCCCTTTCATTAGACTATATTCCCAGTTCTTTCTATTTTATTATTTTATTTTGTTTTTATTTTTATTTTATTTCATTGAGACAGAATCTTACTAAGTTGGCCAGGCTGTATCAAACTTGTGATCTCCTGCCTCAGCCTCTCAAGTAGGTGGGATTACAGGTAAGAGCCCCAGCTGGCCACTTTTTAAAAATGTAAGGTACCATTTTAGCATGCAATCAGAATTAAATTTTTTTTTTGGCAGAACCAGGGATTGAACTCAGATCCTTGTGCTTGCCAGGGAAGCGCTTATTCCACTGAGCCATCTCCCCGGCCCTCAGAATTAAATTTTTAATGATGGATTTTTATATGCTTTTTCATATTTTTGTCTTTGTGTAAATCTTAAAACTTTCATTCAGGGACCTGGGAGATGGCTCAGTGGAATAAGCACTTCCCTGGCAAGCACGAGGGCCTAAGTTCAATCCCTGGTTCCACTAAGAAAAAAAAAAAAAAAAACTTTCATTCAGTAAGTCCTCAGTCCACCTTTCTCTTAAGTATTAATTTTAGTGGTACAGAGATACTTAGCTTGGAAAAGAGATTAAGACGTAGAGCTATGTGTAAGAATTAAGCAAGTCCACTATGGAGAGTAATGCACAGTATCATTTAGTATAAGAAAACTACAGAATAAGTAAAGAAATCTTTTTGAGAACAAAGCAAAATTATGGTCGTATATATTCCTGCAGTGAAATGAATATTTAATTTTAGTATAATATTGTTTATTCATCTAATATTATCATGAAGTGAAGTGTATGTACTTCTCTAGTGCTCTAGTGTTACAGATAACATTTAAAATTTTCTAAAACAGTTCTCAAGTTTCTCTAAAATCCACTTACCAAATACAGTGCTGCTGGGGATTAAACGCTTAATAACCTAACTTCTGGGTGCGATTAAGACACAATTTCCAGTTAATTTACACCTCTCGAAAAGCATTTAATATGGCGCCTTCTTTTTTTTCTTCCAACACAGAATAATACCTCAGATTAAAAGGGAACTTAAGGTGGTCTGGCTTTGTGAGGATTTTATTAAATAATACTCACCATCAGTCATTTGCCATGGCCCCATTTTTTTTTTTTTATCAGAATCAAGAATTCTTCTGTGAGCATCTTCATTCACAATGTATTTACTGAAGTATTAAATGTATACCTCGTAAGGAACCATGGTCATCGGCTTTCACTATCATATTCAGAATCACGTTTCTAAAGGCTTGGAGGCCTCCCACTCACCCCCACCTCGTACAGGTTCACTGCCTCAAGAGTGGCCCCTGTGGTCCAAGTCTTCTCACACATAGACTTTTGGGGGAACATTCCAGATTCGATCTAAAATAGGAACCAGCGTTCTTGTAGAAATTGCACTAGTACTTTCGTTCACAAACTTAATTCTCATCCCCCTGGCTCTGGTTGCAAACCAAGGTGAATGAAAGCGGAGTTGAATTTCTCCGTAAAGTCAATATTGAACCTAACCAGGATGATTTGTCTGTGGACGTTCACCCAAAGCCCCAGGTTGTCAGAGGACTTTTCAGAGGCTAAATCGAGAGGGGACTGATTCGTAGTGCAATTCGGAATTAAGGTTACTGAGATTAAAGATGGTGATTGTGGGATCAGTCCACTGATTGGATTGGCACCATGCTAATCCCAACAATCTAGATAAGATTAAAGAGACAGAAAGAGGCTTATCTCCCCCTTTTTTCTCTTGTCATCTTTGCTGTCTTCCACAGCCCTGAACCGTGGTCCTTCTGCCGTGTGCCAACCAGCCCTGGAGCTAGGCAATTACGGACAGAAACCTCTACAAATCGTGACCCAACTAAACCTTTCCCTCTTTTAATTGTGGGATTTCTGTCAGCAAGGACAACATAACTAAGACACTAACCACTGAATTTTATTTAGTTCTTGTGTGGGTTGGTTTATGACCAGCATGATAGAAAGAGTTAAATTTATGAAGCAAGGTACCACTGTATATTTTTGCTTGTTAAGTTGTATTTTTCTAATCAACACCTAGCATTCTTGCTTTTTTAAAAACAAAATTCACTGGGTCCACGAATAGGACAATGTAGCTTGGCGTATTTGACTGCTATAAACGGAATTTGACGGGATAATATGAGGAATTAAAAATATGTCCTTTCCAAATATTTTGTTGGTCCAGTAGCTGGCCTTTGCCTTTGACCTTCTCAATGAAAACGCCCTTAGTCATAGGTTGGGATTCCAACGGCTCATAAATATCCAAACTAATGAATCAGTGTGATATCACCAGGCCAGTTGTTTACCCCAGGTGTCCTTACCATGCACAAATACAGGGTGCTGTTCACAGTGCGTTTTAGGGCCTTCAGGATATCTAGAAATGAGGTCACCAACAAACATAGGCATATCTGCTGTATCTACAGCACCTTGCTGCAGCAGTAATGCATAACACCTTAAAGAAAACCTCTGGCCAGCCCCAAGCAGGTAGAGTACTAAGCACTTTCTTGAAGAAGTGTAGCACGTGGCTATGTGCCTGAAGAATAATAACTCTGAGCTCGTTCTTACTTTACAGTTTGCAAGGTGCTTTGACTATGCATATGGGTAAGCATATGTTTCTGTGTCTCTCTAACAATACTCCCCTCAAATATATTCACACTGTCAGTCTCTGGGATAGAATTCATCAGCCTATTTTGGGGTGAAACACTATATTCTGTTGTTGAGCCCTCCCAGTCTCTATGAGCAGGGGTCAGAAATAAGAAATCCCCTTTTGAGCCTTCACAGAAGCCGTATGAATAAATACACACAATCAATGAGAATACTAAGTGTCTTGAAGCACAGTGATTTCTTTCCAGTTTAGTTTGATTTTTTTCCTCCCTTGGGGACTCAAAGTTAGATCGTAATTCCTAGTTTTGCACATTTCATGGTAGTAATCTACACTAGCAAATGTGACTCACCATTTATAGATAGATGATAGATAGATAGATATAGATATAGATATAGGTATATAGATATATATGTATGTATATATCTCGCCCCAATTAGAAATTTCATTTTATAGGGCCAGCACAATAGATTAGCAGATTAAAGTGACCACTTAGGCACATGCACGGGGGCAGGGCAGGGGTTCAATGCCTGGCCTGCTGTGCTGGCTCCATCCCCAGGGGCTCACTGAGACTGGGTGTGGTGGCACACACCTGTAATCCCAGTGCTTGGGAGGCTGCAAGCAGGAGAATCACTCTAAGTCCGATCTATGTAGGGAGATCCTGTGGACACTGTAGACCCTGTACCAAATCCATTAAAAAAAGAAAAGAAAATGGGTTTTCTAATTGAATTCTGCCAGTTCACACTGCCAAAGTTGGTTCGGAAATTGACAAGTCATGCTTTCAGAATACCTCTGATGATTTGTGGCATGGGGACATGGGTCCTGCAAGCAGCATGCCCTTTGACACGCACATGGAAACTGGGGCGTCTCTGGTGTTTGATAGTTGATCAGCATGGAAGAGTAATTTTTTCATATTCTATTATGATTGATTCTGCACCTACTGCCCATGCTGCTCTGGGTAGTTCAACAGGACTTGGTCTAAAGAGCTGAAAACGGACAGGTACCCTTTGATGTATCGCAAGTGGCTGATTCTCCTCTGGGCGTCATTGGTGAGCAGTACTAATACTTTGCCCAAACCCAATTGCAATAGCCATGTGAGCAAGGCAGGGCCTCTAGGTGGTTTTTCAAATACAGACTAATTTTCCACTATTTTGAATCATGGTAAGAGTAGGATACTACTGCAAATCACCTTAGCAGCATTATATATCATAATCAGAAACCCCCGTGTAGGCTGCCTTAATGTCTAGGAGTTGTGGTGCAAATATTTGTCAAAACGGATATGGTCATCCATCATAAGATTGTACTTTTTACATCCTGCGTACAGAAGAAAACAAAACCCTTGTGAGCCAGCTTGTCAACCCTTCTCACACAGAGATTCCTGTTAAGTTGCACTTCGAATGGGACACCCTATCAATCACCAAGGGTCATCTACAAAGTATTTCCCATTAAATACAATATCCTCTTTCAACAGACAAAGAAAACACTAATGCAGTCTCAAAAGACTACATTGCAAAGCTGGCTTGCCTCATAATTCACTTTACAGACCATCCAAGTCAAGCACTGGACATGGAAATAACTCGGACTGGTCTCCGCCTTAATTTGATTCTGAACATGCTGAGTGACCTCCCTTATTCAGTAACTGCAGCACCTATAGAAAGTGGCAAGTGGAAATTGCATAATTATGTGATGCCCCTGTGTCGCAGCGTCTCTAATGGATCAATAAACTGTGTCAGGGGAAAGTGCTCCTAGCAGAACCATAGGGAGATATTGACCTCTGTGGTCAAAGGTGGGAAAGTTAAGAAGTTTTTAAATTGACTTTCCTAGGCTGTGGTGTGTGATTAAAATCACTGAGAAAGCAGGAGGTCATATAAAACAAAAACCTGGGGTTCTAGTGGACTTCTGCTCAGATCTCAGTCTCAGTGTTGGTTTGAACCAATAAGTTTCACTGCTTAGCAGTGAAATACTGCTGGATACTGAACGCAGTGCACCCTCTCGATTTTTGGAGAAGCTTTCCACAAGTTTTATCCGCTAACATCCTTCACCTAACGGTAGTATGAGAGTCGCGCATCACAGGACTGTCACTGACAAATGAGAAGAGAAGAAGAAACATGAAACAACGTTGTAAAATGCTTGATTTATAATGGATGCTCAATAGTGTGCCTTCCATTTTTAGGTCTTTTATGTATTTTTCTCACATTCCAATTAGTGCTAAGACACTTAGCCTATATGGATTCCATATTTCCAAATGAAATTATGAAATTCTCGATACCAAAGGCCACCTTTCACCATTCCTTCTAGGTCTACAACAAAAGGGCCTAGCATTTAACGGTTATCCTTTGAAATAAAGTAAAAGATTAATGGTCTGTATTCATACGAGTACACTTCAATATCTTAGGACATTAAGCCCCATAAAATTGATCTGGTAATAATATTCCTTCATGAGAGAGAAAAACATGCATTAATTTTTAAAAATGATATTTTATCAGGAGCTAGTCCACGTAAGGTTATGGAGTTGTAGGTGGCACCACAAATATGTCTCACAAAGCCACATCCCAGCCTCATAAGTGGAATATTTAAATGTCACTGAGGACACATGAATGTTCCACTCTTAGCCTCCCCTCTTCTCTCCTTTTCTTGTTGTCATCACATGATATTGCGTGTAACTAGATGTTCCCCAAAAGCTTTATCCAGTCAAAGGTGGAGCTTTAAATGTGAGCAGAAAACAGGGCATACAAATTTCTGTCTTGTGCAGGGTCTCACTATGCAGCTCAGACTTATAGTGATCCTCCTGTTTTCAGTCTCCCCAGTGCTGGGATTACAGGTGTGTGCCACCATGCCCGACTAGCTCATGTGAATCTGGATTAAGGGTGTACAATAACCAAATCTGTCCCCTGATTGGCTTAGCACAGCTCTGATTGTGGGTACTGATAGGCTGACCTTGAGGGTAAGAGGCACCAGTCACCTGATTTGTTGTCTGAATGAAATAAAAGGGTAAGAGAAGCTCTCTGCTTCCTACCTGCCCTGCCATGGAATGTTTCTCTTCTTTAATGTCCTTCTGCCATGCTTCCCTCTCTTGGATCTAAATGACTGTGGAATGAAACCTCTACAAACTATCAGCCCAGGTAGACCTTTCTTCCTTTACCTTGTGGGTGTCCAGTCCCTCAAGGTGACTAAGAAATGTACGTCATTGTTTTGTTTTCCTTTGTGTAGCCTTGGGGCAGAGGCATTCCATTCCATACAATTCGTGTTTGCTTTTCCCTGGATTTCGTACTTTTTAAAATGTCATGTTGCTTTGTTCCTCTTTATCTGTTTTTTTTTTTTACATTGTTCTATTTATTTATTTAGGCAGAACTGGGGATTAAACTCAGACTCTTGCACTTCCCAGGCAAGCACTTACTCTACTGAGCCATCTCACTGCCCTGTTCCTCTTTATCTTAATTGTCCAACATCCATCCATGTTAAAAGCAACTGCAGGGGTTCCTCCACTTGGTCTGAGTGTGCGTATTAGGGAGCCCTCAGCTACTGCAAGAAAATAAGTGATATCATCAATCTGCAAAAAGAAAATGTTTGTGTTGGACCATAGTTTTGGAAGTTCCTTTTCATCCCTGGACATACTCATTCCTTTTTGGCTTCTGGTAGGGAACAAATGCACAGTGACAGAGAAAAATTTCACCCATTGACTGAGGGACTGAAGGAGTGGAAGAGGCAAGGACCCCAATGACCTCACCCTCTCCCCAAACCCTCCTTCTCATAGGGTCCTCCACCTCCAATACCACTGTCCTCAACACAATGACACGAACTGAGCACAAGCATGCGTAATCTTTTTTACTCCTATAACTTTGAAAATCTGATCCAGATTACACAATTGAGTTGTCATTTATAATTACTACCTTACTGAGTTGTCATGAAGAGTCAATATACTTCACAAGGTACATAGATTTATAATGTAGCAATACATTTAATAACATTCAAAAGATATTAATTACTTTCATTAGTAAATACTCATCATACAGCGTACTAGTAATGAAGGTAGAAGTCTAGAACACGCATCAGGAAATAGTAACATATGGGCCATATCTGGCCTCCTTACTGTTTATGCGAATAAAGTTTTATTGAAACGCAGCCTTGCCCATTCGTTTGTGAATCACAACTGGATTTGTCATTACAACAACAGGGTTGAATATTTGTAACAGAAATCACATGATCCACAAAGCCAAGAACAATTCCTTTCTGTGCCTACAATGAGAGTGTGAGCTGCAATGGCAATAAGCTTGCCTCAGTTGTCAAATGAATGAGTAGGCTTCTTCAAGGTTGAAAGTAAATGCAACACGGTATCTGTCAAGGGCAAAATCAGACATGGAAGGTTTATCTTAAAACTACACAATTCCACTGTCCTCATATTCTAAAAGACAGGGGCTCTGTGAACCAGCCGCTCATAGTCTGTGAAAGCAAAGAAAACAGTGGAAATTTCTTGAAAGAGCTATAAGAAAAACTGGGCACCATTTCCAAGTTTTGTAGGAAGAACCCAGTCCTCAACATCTGGAAATCTGATAGCAGAGAACAAAGATTCGGAATTCGCTGTCATGGAGAAAGACGCAGTTGATCAACCAGCTCATTCGTCCTGGCTTTCTGAGCTTTTGTCCACAAAAGTAATGTTGTGCAATCCCAAACCCACTGGTGGATAAAATATAGGTTTGGGAGTCTCCAAGCTTGGGAAGGGTTCAAGTTCTCTTAGGGTTGAATACTCTCTCTCAATCTACAAAGAGAATCCCAGTGATTAGACAATTGTGTGAAACACCCTAGCCAACCTAGGACAAGTGACCTTTCCATTCCTTTCTTTTCTTTTCCTTTCCTATTTTCTTTCCCTTTATTCCTTCTTGCTGCCTGCCTTCCTTCCTTCCTTTCTCTTTCCTTCTTCTCCTATGTTTCCCTCCTCTCTCTGTGTCTCTCTCTCCTCCTTTCCCTACCTTCTTTCTCTCTCCCTCATACTGAGGATCAGTTTTTTCTTTTTTAGTGAAATTCTATCACAATTTATTTCATAAGTTGTACAACACTTTAATTGTATGCAGTTATTCTGGAGGTGTGAATATTAGTGTCCTTTCCACCTTTTCTAAGAAATCAGTGACAGGTGGTGGAAACCAGCCGAGTTTCACAGAAGCCAACGTTACTGCATCCTGCTTAAGCTAAAGAAGCCAGTTTCTGCTCAGTCATCTCAGAGACATAGAGAGTGGAGCAGAAAATTATTATCTCCTGCTGTATAGGGCTTCTGAAGCTGTTCTATACCTTTTCCAGTTCATAGCCTCAATTATTTTTTGTTATTCTTTGTCTTTTCATCATTTCCTTTTTTCCTCTCATGATGGTTATTTATAACCAATAATTTAGAACTAAGAGGCTTACAGACTATTCTGTTCTAGAATATTCCATTTCTTTCTGGAATATTCCATTTCATTCTGGAGTATTCCATTTCACTCTAGAGTATCCCATCTCACTCAGGAGTATTCCTCTTTTCCTTGGAATATTCCATTTTATTCCACATGTGATAATACCATGAACGCTGGGACCAAACTTTGTCTATACATAAATATGAAGCACTGCTCCCTCAGTATGTATGCAGTGATCCTCATAGTCTTTATGAGGAAATGAGAGTGCAGACACACACAGAGGAATGCTGCCCAAATACACAGGGGGAATCAGAATCTATAAGTAGAGAGGTCTTGGGATGAACCTGCTTAGACCACACCTGAACCTCAGACCTTCAGTCTCTAAGTTTATGAGAAAATATATTGTGCTGTTAAGGACCCTCTATGACGTGTTACTAGTGAAACCCTACCCAACAAATACAGTAACCATTGACCTTATAATCTGTGGAAGAAGTTTTATTAATGTACTAGAAGAGCTGCATTATGAACAATGTTGGAAAAGTCAAATTGCTTTTCTGCAAAGAAAGTGGCCCTATCTTTCTTACCGTTGTTGATATCATCTAGCAGTGACCTTCCTGCAGAAAAAATGGAGATGTGGGCATCATACCAGCAACAATGTGGAGAGTTCCTAGGCTCTTAAGAAGTCCATGCTGAAATGATCATGATTCTCCAGAAATCATGCACGTGTTCATCTTGTTTTCATCACTATCCTGTAGTCGAGACCCAATACCCAACAGCTACAGCGTAAAGGAGGAAATTATTATTTGGTCCACAGTTTTCAATCGGTTTATTGCAAAGTTTGTGGCTGCAAATCAGAAAGTCATGGCAGAGGGGCATGCTGATGACCCTTTCTATCCTCTCATAGCCAGGAAACAGAACAGAGGGACTGTGATAGGAACACACCCTCCCAAGTTAAACGCTCTTCTTCTTTTTTTCTCCTTTGCAACTTCTTTTTATTTTATTTTTTTCTCAATAATTTTATTGAAGAAGAAATAGCAATGAGACAGTTTTGAATCAAATTAGCAGGACAGATTAGTACATGGTATATTGTTTTCATAGTGGTTATTTGTTTACAAGGTGCAGACATGATATTCTATTTACAAACACTATTAGAGCAGATGCCTCTACTCATTGAATTAAGAGAATGTAGCTGTACAGCTATCTTTTTTTGAAAGCTTATTTATAGCACAGTTTCAATAATTAATACTTGCCACATTGTTATCTTCCTTGTAGTTATCCATTGTACAAGAAGCAGACAGGATATCCTGTCCAAACACTATTAGTGCAAATGTTTCTTCTCTTAGAATTAAGAGATTTGTCCCTTTCAGCCAAGCCCCAACCTGTGATCATGAAATGCTTGTGGGGCATTTTAGTTCTTTAGCCACTTTTCCACTTTCCTAAATGATTCTGTTCAAATGGAAATGGTGTGTCTTATCCTATTTTCATGGTAGTACAGAGCCCGAGGGAAAGATTCTGCATAGATGCTTTTATTGACAGGTACGTTGCAGGGCAGAAAAGCTGAGGGGAAAGGAAATAGGGAGAGCAGCATGTGAGACGGTTGGTCGCTGCTGTGGTGATTGCTTCACCACCAGTCAGGATAATAAGTGATAGATCCGTCAGGTGAGTGAACATGCGGACCGGTAAAAGAAAGAAGCTCATGAGCAGCTCCATGGCAGAGGGGAAAGGGAGAAGAAGGCAATTGCTGAGTTCTCTGTTGTCTTTTGCATCATACTGGTGAAATTTTACCCATGTTTTAGAATGGAGGGTTTTTTGGGGGAATTCACTTTACCTTTGACTGCTAAAGAAGCCAGAAGGAGCCCAAGAGTTTAGGAATGAAAGCATATGTTCTACATCTGTCTTAGTTACTGATCTCTTGTTGCTGAGATAAATACCCAACATCCAAAGTTAAGAAGGAAAGGTCTGTTTAGTTCATGGTTCGTGGAGGTTTCAGTCTATAACCAGCTGCCTCTAAGGAGCTCAGAATCGGGGTAACAATTAAGGTGAAAGAAGACAGTAAAAGTGACAA
Organism: Ctenomys sociabilis; assembly: GCA_004027165.1. Lineage (NCBI taxonomy): Eukaryota > Metazoa > Chordata > Mammalia > Rodentia > Ctenomyidae > Ctenomys > Ctenomys sociabilis. The sequence goes on along the minus strand of PVKA01033231.1, from coordinate 9,277 downwards.
GAGCCCCAGAAGAGAAAGCAAGCCTCTTTCCCTCACTTATATTTCACAGAGGCTCCATGCCTTCCTCTTAGCTCTTTTTTTTTTTTTCTTTTTTTTTTTTCTTTGTGGTACTGGGGATTGAACTCAAGCAAGTGCTTATTCTACTGAGCTATCTCCCCAGCCCCATGTCTTCCTCTTAAACAAGCTCAGGATGTTTGCAAAGTAAGGTCCTTGGTCCCTTGCTGAGTTACTTAGGTAAAGGTCAGTCTAAACTTTTCAATTTTCAAGTTGACAGAATGTATCAACCATTACAACACCCCACCTGGAAGTAATTGGTTTGGTACCATGGTGAAAGAAGAAGACTAAGAAGTTGATGATGCAGAGATTAGAACCCATGGGCATGAAGTCTCCAGCATTAAATAGCAGCATTTGAAGACTCACTAATCACTTATATCTTACTTGTGAGTGCAGTCAGTGGGAGATTCCATAATGAAGTTTTAGGAGGCAGTCTTAGAAAGGAGCTTGTCTTATGGTCCAGAAATTCAACACAGGTCATTGGGCCTCCCTCAGATGCAGGGATGAGGCGTTATTTGGTGAGTAGTTGCAGGAGTCAGTAGGACTTGTGGAGCACACAGCTCTCTCCTCCTGCATACTGAAGTCACCTCACAGTTGCCCTGCCTAATAGGAGCTATGCAAAAAGATGTACAGAGACATCCCTGGCATGTCTTCATAAAAGCAGGAACTAAGCCCCAGATTTGCCACCTTCTGCAAAGGAGCTTTCACGAGCCTAGAAAGTATAACAAAGAGGTCTACAGAAGATATTTAAGGCAATAATTCATGTGACGGGTGGATTAAAGGGTGGATTGATGAGCACAGACCAAACAGTGACTGAACAAGAAAGATTTTCAACTCACGATCTTTTAAATGATGAACTTTACCTTCTACTTCACTTCCTAATTGCAATGAAAATGATCAAAGAAAACATGAGTAAGGGAAGTTTTATTTCAAGAAAGAGGGTCTGTTCTTCTCAAGTAGAAATGATGAAGCAAAGAGGAAAGGAGCCACTAAACTGCAGTTCCCATGGCAAGGAAAACGTCACCCTGAACATTCAAATGCCTAGAAAAAAAAAAAAAAAAACTTGTACTAGGGCCAGGAGACAACCTGGGTCCAGGTGGGCCAGAAGGTCATGAGGAGGGGGAAAAATGTTGCCCACTGGGGGAAAATCTGCAGGGTAATCATCAGAAGGAAGGTAGAGGGTGGCCCTGAGCAACCTCCCCAGCTGGTCTATATTCTGAGAGTTTTGTCAAGCCTGTCGGCACCAGTTACAGAGGGTGCTTTGTATTGCATCAAATCTCCACATTGAACAAATGGTGTCCCAGGAGAGAGACCAACTTCTGATTTTTCCTCTTTGTTCCTCAAAAGCCTTGGAATTGTCCACAAAGGAAAAAAAAAAAAAAAAAAAACCAGAATTGTGGAACACCTTGCTAATTGTCAGTTTGTTTCACTTTCTTTATGCACTAGATTACTTAAGCAGAAAGCCCAATAAGAGTTTTTCACAATGTACGTCCACTCCCAAAGTGGAAAAAGACAAAACCAAACATTAGCCTCTTTCCACAGTGATGAGCAGAAAGCTTGCCTCACTGTGTGAGGCTTTTCAAGGTCCATCAGGATTTCTCTCCAGAGAATTGTCAAGGGGTTGAAGCACTTATTACATAAAAGCAGTCATGGAAAGGGAGGGAATGATTGAAAGAATGGGAGCTAGCTGGAAATGGGCTCTGAATATTTAAAGTCACAATTAGAGCAGGATAGTGTATGTTGGGTGATTAAAGAGAGGAGACTTAGAAGATGAAATCTAGAGTATCTGATAATTCAGATTTTTTTTTAAAAAAGAAAGAGATGACATTGATGGGAAAGATAGGGGAAATTCACTTATGATGAAATAAAAGAAAGTCCATTTAAAAGTAACGCAACTAAAAGTCTGAAAAAGGAACTTTCAGAGTGAAGGATTAGTCAGGAAAAATTAAATACACCCATGTATGCTGGTGTTTTTTTGTTTTTAATGTGTTAAAACAAACCCAAAATCTCTGGTAGTTGGAAATCTTACCTAAGATTGTATAAAATTAAAAAATAAATAAATAAAATTCCTTCTTTTGGGTAGTAATTCTAAAACACACAAAATGAATGAATAAAATTATGGGAACTAAGAATTGTGATACAAGATTCAATATTCACTTCTGACAATAGATACAATTTTAAAAGCCAGAAAGCAGGTGAGCATGTTGTAATATGCTAAACAGAACAAAACTGAGAGTCTTATCCTAAAGCATGCACTGAATTAACCAGAAAATGGTTAAATTTTAGACACGAACTACTTCTCAAGGCAAGCGAGCAGTTGAATGAATGCGGACCGGAACTCTGGATGCAAAGTTGGTAGAATCTGAATGACCGGGTTCTGTCAAATCTCACCTGGAATTCTGGGGAAAAAAATCCAAGAGTCTTCCTTGTCAGAGTGTCACCTTCTTATATCATAGACCCAAGAGAGAGAAACCACAGGAATTAGGTGAAATGCATCTGAAAAACGGCAAGCCCAGTTGGTACATGCATGTGATATTGCTTGCAGGGGTCTCAGATTTCACCTGTTCCAGTTTCATTTTTATTTATTAACTTGCTTATTACTTAATTTTAATGTATTTGGTACACAGTCTCACTATGTGGCTTCTATTGGTAGTGATACTCCTGGTTTCAGCCTCTCCAGAGCTGAGATTATAGGCTTGTGGCACTACTCCTAGAATCAGTGGCCACCTCAGCGTGCCCAGGGGCAGTGTGGGCGCTGTATGTGTGAATCGAATCCCAATCCCTGAATTATCTCGCTGGACCCCTTTTCTTTTTGTTGATTCCCTGTTCTCTTTGTGTTCACCTTACATAAGTTCTTTTGTGTGTGTGTGTGCTGGGGATTGAACTCAGGCCCTTGCGCTTGCCAGGGAAGCGCTTATTCCCCGGAGCCATCTCCCGGTGTCCCTCTTGTTTTTCCTTTTTTGAACCAGGGATTGAACTCTGGGGCCTTGCTCTTGCCCGGCAGGTATTCATGCTACTGAGTTACATCCCTGGACTAGTTCATGTAATTTCTATTGCTATACCATCTACATACTCCACTACACTTTTCTTCTTCAATGTTTCTATTTTTTTAATTAATTTTTAGCAAGAAACAAATAACAATGAGACAGTTTCAAAACGGGTTAGTAGGACAGCTGCAAGGATTAATACACTGCATATTGCTGTCTTCCTAATGGTTATTCATACTACAAGATGCAGACATGGTATCCTGCCCAAACACTATTAGTACAAATCTTTCTTCCCATACAACTGAGAAAGTAGCTGTATATCTATCCTAACTATTTTGTATATACTGAGATAGATAGATGATAGATAGATAGATGATAGCTAGATAGATAGATAGATAGATAGATAGATAGATAGATAGATAGATAGATAGACAGATACATACATACATACATACATACATACATAGATTTTTTCACTACAAAATGGTCCTTCATTTATATCCCCCTTTTTCACTTAGTTTTGTCAGATACATGTGTTCCATTGCCATTCAAATATTGTAGATGCTTGAATCCAGCAAGAATAACATTTCTAATCAGCTATTAGTTGTATCTGCAAAATTTTCATGCCAAATACTGTGGTATTTACCTGTCTAGGATTCAGTGAATCTTTTTTACACCTTCTGAGACTCTCCACTTTGAACGTGGAGAATATATTTACAATGAGTTTTTAACTTTATTTTTTTGCAAATTCTAACTTGTGCTGGTTAGCGTCTACCATTCGGTTAATGTTTTGTTAGTGTTTGTTTGTTTCTAGACATTCTCTTATAATCTGTCTTGTACTTGAATGTGGACAAAAGAGAAATGCTGTGATTTAAATTCCACCATCATCACTATCATTCGCTCATGAACCTGGACTGCATCTCTCAATATTAAAATAATCATCTCGATAATATTAAGTAATTATTTCAAAGTATTTGCTGCTGTACCTTACATATGATTTTTTTTTTTTGCTAGAAAATGCTCACACAGGTTTATTCTCCAAAAACGCATTTGTTAACTGAAAAAGTTAATTTAAAATTTAATTATTAGCAGAATTACTTCTCTGAGAGGGAATTGTTTATTTGGATTCCGATGCTGACTCCTTCCATCCATTCTGTCTGGCAATAAGTAAACATCTTTGACATTTAACATCTTGGAATGTTAAATGTCCTTATTGGGTTCACAGAACAACAGCGCTAAAATTCAATAATTTGAGGGTAGGATGGTGATCATTAAAAATAAATTTAATTTAATCTTGAAATAAAGAACAGCTGAACATGGTAATTGGGCATTAGAATTTAAAAGGACAGACGGTGTGTGTTTAAATTACCCAGAGGCTGTTATAAAAAGTATTAAAATTCTTTTATATGCACTAGGCGCAAAATCTTATTCAGAAACTGTCTCTTGTTGTTGCGTTGCCTGTCTGGCAATGACCGATCCCATTTATTTCAGGAGATCGTAGGAAACCATCCTGCTTTCAAGCCTTCTGTGTCTCTATGAAAATACATTGTTTTATTGATTCTCATCCTAACGGTTGCATTCCGAGGTGATTTATTTCTCTGCGCTCTGCAGTAACTAGGTGGAGCAGTGGGTGGAGGGAAAACAAAGCGCGTTAAGGTCTGACTTTTCGGGTCCCAGAGATCCGTCCCCTCCTCTCCCACTACCACGCTTCCCCCACCCACCCACCCACCCAAGCCTTTTGGACTCTGTGGGTTTTGGAAGCTGTTTTGCAGGCATCGGACTGTCCTGCTGTACTCCCAAGCAATCTCAGCCTTCTTGATCATTTTCTCCCTGCCTCGCACTTTATTTCTCTCTTCCTTCTCGTGTGGCACTGACAATTTTGATGTATATCCTATCTCCCCTGACCTTCTCCTTACCTTAAACTCGTAATGTATTTTCTTCTCCCCACGTATTACCCATGCCTCCGCAGCCAGCTTATTTATTTCTCAGTCCTGAACACAGCCAGCAAATTCCTTGTAATTTAAGCCTCCAGGCTTTTTGTTCTCACTTTTTCTTTCTTTCTTTCTTTTTTTCTTTCTTTCTTGCTTGCTTGCTTTCTTGCTTGCTTGCTTTCTTGCTTTCTTGCTTCCTTGCTTCCTTGCTTTCTTGCTTTCTTCATGTTTTGTATTTTGTTCTTAGCACAAAACGATCCCCCAGGCTCCCTGAGCACTGGCCCTACCCACGTAGTCCCCGCCACCCACGCCCATGCCTCTCTGGAAGTCTGTGATCCACACGGTCATTCTGAGCATTTTCCTTCATCCCATCTGCAGCCCTACTTAGTTCCCCGTTGCTGCTTTGTCTTTTGGATGTTACCTCCCTTAACCAATTTTCCGCTCCAAGAGGTCCACATGGAGCTACACACCTTCACTTTGAGGGGGAAAAAATGCAGCTGGGTGTCACTATGCAAAAAGTGGTTCTGTACGGAATGAACCAGTCCCCCTTGTGACTGGGTGATCTCTTGGCTTATAAACTCGCTGGAGAATCTGAATAGAGAGTCCGTTTCCTTTTGCTTCACAGTTCTCTAAAGTGGCAGTAAGAAAGAGCCCTTAGCCAACCATCAAGATTTTAAAGGTAGGCTGAGAATAGGGTCATGCAAGTCTGCTAAACAGAGTGAGACCCTGTAGACCCTGTATTAAATACAGAAAGAAAATAAACAGATTATTAAAATGAGAGGGTGGTGATGAGGAAGCAGGAAGGGGTTCGTTCTACATTGCTTCAGGGAATGTAATCTGCCGTAATCACTACGGAAATCAGTACAGAAGACTGGACATGGTGGCACGCGCCAGTAATCCCAGCTCTTGGGAAACTGTAAGCAGGAGGATCACTATGAGTCTGGTATACTCAGTGAGGCCCTGCGCACCCCGTGCACCTTGTCTTAAATACAAAAAATAAAAAATAAAAACAGAATGGAGTGTTATTCTGCCAAAAACAAAGATAAAGTCGTGTCATTTGGATGGAAATGGATGAAAATGGAAAGCATTGTGCTAAACAAAATGAACCTGGCTCAGAGAATTTAACATTATATGGTTTGTTTTATATGAGAAAGCTGAAGAGAGAAAGGAAGGAGAAAAGGGAGAAAGGAAGGAAGGGAGGGAGAGGAGGAGGGAAGGAGGGAGGGAGAGAGGGTGGGAGAAAGGAAGGAAGAAAAGGAAGCAAAAGCAAAGTGAAAAGAACAGAGAAGGTTTTTTTGTTTCTTTGTTTGTTTGTTTATATTTAGCACAGGGTCTCACTACACAGATCGGACTCCCAGTGATCGTCCTGTGTTCAGCCTCCCAAGCGCTGGGATTACAGGCCCACACCGCCATGCCCAGTCTCAATTGCCATCTCAGTGCGTCCTGGGGGGCAGGGACAGCACGGCTACTGTGTCTGCCTAAGCAGGCACTTTAATCCCCTGAGCTGTCTGGCTGGACTTCAAATTTTTAATTCTGTGGGATCTTTTTGTTTTCTTTTTCCAGTACTGGGGGAATCAACTCCTAACCTTAGACTTGCTAGGAAAGTGCTTATGGCACTGAACTATATCCCCAGCCCTGAGAGAGATAATTTTTATTAGTGATGAAGACTGAAGGATTATGAAAGGAGTAGAATGAGGTGGAGAATAATCTGGAGTGAAAATAATCAAACTATGTTGCCTGCAGGTATCAGCATTCCAGAAGAAAACCCACTAATATGTATTAATAAAATGAAATATACATTTATAAATATGACAGGTCATTCTCCATTTCTAAAACAGATGCAGTTCCATTAAGCTAAGCCTTGTTACACAGGGGGTAGTAGTGAGCTGTCCCTACTTTGGCACGGAACATCTAAGGTGGGCAGTGAGTTCAGGCCAGTGTGTTCCCAGTCCCTGCCCTTCTAAGATCCCACACACCACCATCACTTTCTGGGGAACTTTTTTCTCTGTAGATTAGCTCAATAAAACTTCCACTAAACTTGAATTTTAGTCTGAGCTGTGCATGTCATCCTTCCAACATTTCCTTGTAGGCTCCGCCATAATAATTTAGAAAGGCAATAGACATTCCCAGCTATCTTTACCTTCCCACTGCAGTCCCTGCACTTAAAAAGTCGTAAGCGCTATGCGCTGTCAAAAGCTTTCATGACCAGCCCATGATACAGTGGTGCATGTGTGTCAAATATATTTTCCCCAGAAGAGTAGGTCTGTGTAATGTGATCATGGTGATTATAACATTCTGACACACATCTCCTTAGCATATTTGTTCTCAGGCCTTGTTTTTTTTATATCTGATTATTTATTTAGTATCTTAGCGAAGGGTCTACAGAGTGTTCAGGGTTCATTCCTAGGTTAGACTCATAGTGATCCATCAGTTTGCAGCCTCTCAAGAGCTGGGATTATAGCTGTGCACCACCACACCCAGTCTCAGTTGCCCTCTCAGCACAGCAGGTCTGGGAATGGAACCCTCTGCTCTTTTGCCTGCTTGCAGGCACTTGAATCCACTGAGCTATTCGGCTGGCCCTGTTCTCAGGCTTTAGTGCCACCTAAGTTCCATGAGTCATGAGACTTGCGGTTGGGTTATTGTTGCCAATGTTATTATTATTATCATTGTTTGTGTGTGGGTGTGGGTGTGGCCTGTCAACCTACCCTGAAGGCAGATCTGGTGTGACATATAGTTCCAGGGATTGAACTGCAGTCCCTGCACTTGCCTAAACTTGCCTAAGCATGCCTTTTACTCCACTAAGCTATCTGGCTGGCCCCAGTATTACTAATTTTTAACTGTAGACATTCCTCACTTAATAACCCCGTTCTGGTCCTGTGATCAGGTTGTGCAATGAACTGGTCACCAAATGACCCACGAGAAGGTACCAGAGAGATAGCTCAACAGAACAAGCACTTGCTTTGCAAGTGCAAGGGCCTGAGTTCAATCCCCACTTCCGCCAAAAAAAAAAAAAACCAAATGACCCCATGAGAAAGGATATAATGCATGCACAACAGTGTTCAAAACAAAGAAATGTTCCAAGAAATTTCAGCTTGATGCCTTTGCTTTTATTTGCATATCTCTCACACATTGTACTGCAGTGCACAAGAGAAGAGCATAAGGCTGTAGTGTAGATTATACTAGAGATCGTAATCAGCAAAATCTACAGAACTCGACTGCAGAAGAAGTCACTGCATGGCTATGCTTCTGGTCACCTTCCTAAATCCTAAGTCCGAGTCGGGGCATAAGACTGAACACCGGTTAAGCCAGTAGGCAGTTATACGAGGGACATCTCTATTATACCTCGCAATGCAGTTTTCCAAAAGCAGCTGTTCAGTATCACTACTAAACACAACTGAGCTCACGGCGGAGGCTGACCACCCTGTGGGCATTGAATAGTGACATGTGGCTCCCACTCCACTGTTACGTATCTCCACAGGGTGGTCGTGATATTCTAAATAGCACATGTTCTGCCTGTGCATACCTCTCTTCTGTCCCACAAACACCAGTCAACCATTGCTATCTTTATGTTCTTTATAATTTTGGCTTTCCCAGAATGTAGTAGGTAGCACTTTCAGGTTGTCTTCTTTCACCTACTCTTAGTCACTTAACAACCCTCCATGAGGGCTAGTGATATAGCTCAGTAGCCTAAGTGCCTGTCAGGCAAACGCAGAGTCCTGTATTCAATCACCGACCGATACTGGAAAAAAAAAGAAGAAGAATCCTCCATGGCTTTTTCAGCCCTGGAACTGGATAGTTCACTTATTTTGAGTACCATGTAATATTCCACTGTTAATATTCCCTAATCAAAGGAGGTGTGGCTGCTTGTACGATTTGGTGCAGATGGGTGACATTGTCAGAAGCATCGTGGGCATGTTCTCTTTCTTTCTTTCTTTCTTTCTTTCTTTCTTTCTTTCTTTCTTTCTTTCTTTCTTTTTTTTTTTTTTTTTTTTTTTTTTTTTTTTTTTTTTTTTTTTTTTTTTTTTTTTTTTTTTTTTTTTTTTTTTTTGCCGAACCAGGGATTGAACTCAGGCCCTTCTGCTTACCAGGGAAGTGCATATCCCACTGAGCCATCTCCCCGGCCAATAGGCATGTTTTCATGTGAACCTAAGCAGCCCATGATGGTAAACGGCCAGGACTGCATTTTCTGGAGCATTTGGTAATACTGTATGTAGCTTGGTAAGGCATACAGTGGTGCCATAAAAAGGGAAAAAGCTGTTCAGAGGGAAGGAACAACATGGATGAGGAAAAGGATGAAAGAAAGAA
>PVKA01033230.1:0-24582 GCA_004027165.1 Ctenomys sociabilis | reverse complement strand
GCTCGGGATCCCTGGGTAACAATGTAACAGCTTGGCGCTCCTTGTGGGTTCCGCCTTGGTATGTTCGGAATAACAGGAAGTAGAGTGTGGCCCTGCCCTGTCTGTCGATCCGGACAGAATGAGGGGGCTGCCTGGCAACAGAGCGGGATTGGCTGTATGCTAATATGTGACTGCTGATGATTGGCTTAGCTATACTATAAAAACTGCTGTGCTTCCGCAATAAAGCGAGAGCTCCCCTTCTACAAAGAAGGCAAGGTGTGTCTGGGTTTTCCTTTCTGTGCCCAACAATAGACTGTCCTGCTACAATGCTGGATATGGTTAGATTTCCAAATTTCTGTGTAAAATATTCCTACTTTTAAATTTTTTTTCTTCATATTCTATAGAGACTTAAAGTTTAACACATCAATACTTCATGGAAAATACCTGTTCCATGTTATGCCTAAGATGACTGATAGGGTAAACTGAAATGCATATGTTGCAGGATAATAATAAGCTTCTCTTTTGGAGCGTTAACAATATAAGTTTGCAGATCAAAATTAGAGAAAAAGAAGGGCTGCATTGGCCCTAGCCTTTCAAGGTCAGTGAAGACCCAGGACGTAGGAGAACCTGTACAGTAATATCATGTAACTCAGTTGTGTCACAAATTTTCTGATCAAGGACATTATGGGGCCACAGAGGAAAGTTTTCATGGTGTACAATGTGCCTAAGGAGAGTCACATGGAGAGAAGACATTTTCTCAGGCTTTCCAAGACAGCAAATTGGTCAAGCAATGGCTGTGACTCATCCACAAGGCTGACACTGGCAAAGGATCTTCAAAGTGCAGCACGGGGTAAATGGATAAATCCTGAGGGTATGTGGCTGATCTTATCTGATACAGAAATTACATTTCTTGTTATATAGGTCTCACTGTATCTTAGTCTTAAGCATCAACAGAAATGTATAAAAAAGAGTTATATAAAGTAAAGCCATATTAATATGCTGAGCTGTGAAAGGCTCAAGTCCACAACTTCTGCAGATAAACCAGTACTATTGTGGACTGCTAGATTGTGTTATATTGTTTTGCTGAATTCAAGCACCTATAATATTTAGATGCTAATAGAATACCCATCTCTGACAGTACTGAACAAACAAGGGGAATACAAGGAGGACCATTTTGTATTTGTACATACAGAACAGTCAGCATAAGTATACAGCTACTCTCTCTTAATTCAACGAGGAGAAAGAGTTGTACTAATAGTGTTTGGGTAGGATATCCAGTCTGCTTCTTGTACTATGGATAAACACTAAGAAGATAACAATGTACAATGTATTAGTTATTGAAATTGTCCTATTAATCAGTTTTGAAACTGTCTTATTGCTATTTGTTTGTCAATAAAATAAAAAATTAATATGCAGATGCCAAATTAAAAGAAGAAAATGAGAATTACATAAAAATTCTATTATATACCAACATAGTTATGAAAACCATTATAAAGTATTGGTAGAAAAAATTTCAAAGGGAAAAATTAAAGAAATCAATGAGATTAGAGCAAGGCTGAAGAACAAAGTAAGTTTACTGAAGCCTCAGGAAACTCATGAAGGAAACAAAAGGCTTCTGATACTACAGTGGTGCCAATCCAATCGCTGGACTGATCCAGCACTCCACCCTAAATCACACCACCCTAAATCCTACCATTGAACCATAAATTACCAGGAAAATCTAGATTCATTTACCTCTGAAAAAAACAGCATCTCAAAGTGCATGAGGGAGCTTGGCAGTGCAAAGCCAGAAGGGCCCAAGACCAGCACAAAGGCCAAACTGGTCAAGTTCAAGTTTGGCTGAACTAGACCTAGCATGATGAGTTAAACTTTGAGGCTCAGTGGAGCCCAGACACACAGAAAAGATCCTCATGGCACAGAGGTGGAAAGAGGTAGTTGGGCTGAACTAGTATACCTGGAAGATTCCAGGTACATAAAGGGGAGGTACATAAGAGGACCTGATTTGAATAAAAATCCCAAATTTAGAATCTTCTTGTAACATAGCTATAATGTTTGCACTTGTGGTTTAAAGTACAAAACCATTAGTTACAAAAGTTTGTCAATTCCTAAATTTCACCAGCAGCAATTAGTACTGCTAATTTTACTACTGTAAATAGAACATTATATCTGCGTTAACCTCATGTTATCTGTTGAATAATAATACCTTAACCTCATGTTATCTCTTGAATAATAATACCCGGAGGTTCTTGGTAACAACCTGAAATAAAAGCCCTATATTGGAGGATGGAGAACAGTGCCAAACAGAAACTAATATTTGCTCTTAATCAGTAGAGAAGACAAAATCTTGGGAAACACACAAAACAAGAATCTATAGTACAGGAGACATACCTAAAGAACAGATCTTCTACAGAGAAGTGCTGAATTTCATAAAAAAGTAACACAGAAAGTAAAATAAATAGTTCTCTAAGGACTGGGGATATAGCTCCGCGGTGTAAGTGCCTGCCTGGAAAGAGTTCTCTCTGAAATAGAAAGTGACAGAAAGAGCAAAATGTGATCACAGGCTCTGAGCCTGTCCAGAAGAGACTCAGAACACATCAGCCTAAAAGAAATTAGAACTAACACACCTGAAATCATAGGAAGGGTATAGAGGAAATCAGATCAGAAATAATCTTCCAGGTAAAAAAGGAAATGATGACTATAATGAAAGAATTACTAAAGTGTTTTTAAAGGAGACATTGATAAAAAATAGAGGATGATAGAAAGATGATGGAAATCTTGAATGAGCAATGTAGGAAATAGAACGCATGAAGCAAATTGAAAGAAATATACAGAATTAAAAACTACATTAAATGTTGGCAAAAATGTTTGAATGAAAGTGAAGACAGACTTTCAGATTTTGAAAACTCCATTGTAGCTAGCAAACAGGTAAGGAAAGACCCCTTAAAAACAACATGATTCCAGAAAATAATAATTCAACACCTGCAAGATGATGCAAAGATCAACAACATAGGAATAAAAGGTATGAATAAGAAAGAAGGAGTTAGTACAAAAGATATAAAAAGGATATTGGCGAAAGTAATAGCATAAAACTCCCAAAATGTAGGGAAACAATCTGACATTCAGATAACTGAGGCATATAAAACTTGAAGTAATATCAAACTTATTAAGTGTACATCCACACATATAATATCAAGATCCCAGAAACTCAGGACAGAACAACATACTAAAAGCCATTGGAGAAAAGAAACAGTTCACACTGAAAGAAAAACCAATTAGAATAATAGCAGATTTCCTAGTACAAACCATCAAGTCAACAAGAACATGGAGTGAAGTATTCCAAGTTCAACAAGAAAACAAATTTCAAGCAAAATATAACTTGCAAATATAATTTTTTCAAAATTAATTTGAGAAGTAAAATACTTCCATGACAAAGAACAATAAAAGAACTTCATAATAGCAAAACCAATTCTATGCAAAATACTAGAAGACAATATAGAAAGAGATCAAAGTGATCACAGATCCAAGAACAAAAATAGAAAAAAAAGAACTCATCATACAAGGCAAATAATTATAAGCAGAAAAATGTAGGGAACCAACAGCAGGAAAATAAGACAAGCATAAGCCAATACATATCAATTATATCCACCAATGTAAATGGACTTAGTTCCCCAATTAAAGAAAAATATTGGCAGAGTGGATTAAGAAACAAAATCCGACAATGTGCTATATACAGGAAACCCCTTTAACCCAAAAAGAAATTCATAATAAGTATTATTTTTCAAGGATGAAAAACAATACTGTATTCCCAGGAGCTCAAAAAATGTAAAAGTATATATTCTGTATGCAAAAATCTGAATTTCAAATCAAAAATATCATACAAGAATTTGAAGGTCACTACATACTTGTTAGGGAAAATTTCAAGAGCAAGAAATAGCAGTAATATATATTTATGCATCACTTACCTTTTAATTATGTTATACGTTTCTATTGTTATTTCTTCTTTTGAGTTCTTACACTAGGGAGACTATATGATATTTACACATGTGGATCTGGTTTATTTCACTTATGAGTATATCTTCAAGTGGTATCCACTTGAATATAACAGTTTTGAGTTTACCATTCTTTATTGCTGAGTAATACTCCACTGTATAAAAATACTACATATTTTTTATCCATTCCCCAGGTGACAGGCATTTTGGTTTTTCCAAAGCTTGGCTATCACAAATTGTACTATTATAAACATAGTTGCAATTATATCACTAGGATATGACATTTTCAGTTCCTCTAGGAATTTTCCCAGTAGGGCAATAGCTGGTTTGAATGGGATTTCAAGTCCCATTTTTTAAGGAGTCTCCACACTGATTTCCATAATGGCTGTATTAGTATATTCATCAAATACCAGAGTGCCCAACTATATAAAACAAATTTTAATTTCTTAATTGAGATTCCTAGAGACAAGTATTACATTGACAACTGGGATTATGGCTGTGAGTGCTGCTGGGATTATGGGTGAAAATCTGCTGGGATTATGTTCATGAAAAATTTAATGATCAATACACAATCATAACCTTAACAGTTCCTTGTCCCAAAATGATAAGTCAAGCAGACAAAAAATTAGCAAAGAGACAGCAGAACTGAACCAGACCTTTGAACAAATGGACTTAGTGGACATTTACACAGTGTTGCACCCAACAACATCTGAAAAAAATCTTTTCTTCTGCACACAGAATGTTCTCTAATATAGGCCACATACTAGTCCATCGAAAATGCTTGAGTGAATGCAAGAAAACACAAATTATAGATATTATATGACTACAATGTAATGAAACTGGAAATTAATGACAAAAGAGACCACAAAAACTGCAGAAACATATGGAAATTAAATAATACACTCCTCACAAAATAATGCATTACAAATGAAATTAGACAAAAAATTAAACAGTATCTGCAATCCAACAAAATTAACACAAAAACTAACAGAAATTGGGGGATGTAACGCAGGAAATTGTTAAGGTTAGAGATGAAATTAATGCAATTGAGACAAAGAAAATGCATAAAATCAATGAATCAAACAGCTGGTTCTTTGAAAGAACAAAATTGATAAACCCCTAGCCAACTTTACCACAAAGAGAAAAAAACTTCTCAAATTCAAGATATAGGAAGGAAAATGGTGAACTTACTTCAGATCCTGTGAAAATTTAGAAAATCATCAATAGCTATTTTGAAAATCTCTACTCTTATGGAATTTAAGACATGGAAAAATGGAGATTCCTAGGTAGGTACAAATTACCAAAACTGAATCAAGAATATATTTAAACTCTGCATAATGAAGTACTAGTCAATGAAATTGAAAATGTAATCCAAAGAAAAGCGCAAGTACTGTTGTATTCACAACTGAATTCTACAAGAAATATAGATAATATTTAATCTAAACACTCCTCAAACTCTTCAATGAAATTGAAAAGAAAGTAATACTCCCAAAATCATACCTGGAGGCAAGTATTACACTGATACATGACTTAGTTATTCTTCTCTCACTGCAGGAACAAATACCGAACACTCAAAATGAAAGAAGGAAAGGGTTATTTAGCTCACAGTTATTGGAGGTTTCAGCCCACACTCAGCTGGCTCCAAGGTAGCATGGTACATGTCAGAGAGCAATCTTTCATGGTGGCAGCAAAGAGAAAGTGTAAAATTGAGAAACGGCAGCAACAATTGCAACACAGAGCAAGTCTGTCTCCCTTATATTGCCTTCAGCTATCCACCCCAGGCTGCATATAGTACTCAAACGCATAGTTCCAGAAGCATTTTCACCCTTAATCCCAGAAGCATTCACATTCGTAATCCCAATGGATCATGAGTTAATCACAAGCTCTACAAGTCCACCCCATGATTGCTTGAGGCTTTGAAGGAACAACTAAACACAAACCATATCAATATTAAAACCAGAGAAAGACGCAACCAAAAAGAGAATTAAAGGCCAATCTCCTTCTTGAACACAGAAGGAAAAGTCCTCAATAAAATACTAGCAAATACAGTGCATCATCAGGAAGATTATACACCACAGCCAGGTAGGATTCACCCCAGGTATTCAACGATGGTTCAACATACACAAATCTATGAAGTTAATACACTATATCAACAGAGCCAAGAACAAAAACAACATGATCCCCATAATAGACACAAAAAAAGCTTTTGACAAACTCCAAAACTCATTTATAATCAAAGCCCTACAGAAAATTAAAATAGATGGCCTATATCTCAATCTTATGAAAACTACATATGATAAATCAACAGCCAACATCATTCTAAATGGAGAAAAACTAAAGGCTTTTATTCTAAAGTCGGGTACAAGACAAGTATGTCCATGATCCGCACTACTATTCAGTATTCACAGACAGCATGATGCTCTACATGAAAGAAAATTCCACCAATAGGCTTCTAGAATTAATAAACAAATTCAGTAGCATAGCAGGATACAAAATAAACAACCAAAAATCAACAGCATTCCTCTACATAGCTAACAATAGCATCCAGAAAAGGGAAATACTTAAGAATTAATCTAACAAAGGAATTAAAAAATCTAAATGATGGAAATTATAATATTCTGAAAAAAAGATCAAAGTTTTCAGAAATTGCAAATACATTCCTTGCTCCTATACAGGAAGAATCATTGTGAAAATGATCATACTCAAAATTATACAGATTTAATGCAATCACCATCAGAATACCATCAATGTACATCACAGCACTAGAGAAAAATATTTCTAAACTTTATTTGGAATAACAAAAGACTTACAATAGCAAAAGCAATCCTGGCCAACAAAAAGACAGGAGTCACCACATTTCAAGACTTGAAATCATACTATAAAGCTACTTTGATAAAATCAGCATGCTATTAGTAAGAAAAACAAATACCTGAGGATCAATGGAACAGGTTACAACTACAAATACACTTAGTCATCTTGGCTTTGACAAAGGGACCAAAGAGGGTCACAGGCAGAAAGTTTAACAAATGGTGATGCAAAAACTGGCTCTCCACATGACAAAGACTAAAAATAGACCCAGTCTACCACCATGCACTAAACGGAAGTCAAAATGGATTAAAGATCAACTGGAAATCCCATTCAAGCTGGCTATCCCCCTACTGGGAATTTTTCCATAGGACCTGAAAACATTGTATCATAGTGATATATGTGTACCTATGTTTATAGCAGCACAATTTGTGATACCAAAATCTTGGAAACAACCAAGATGTCTGTCACAGGAGGAATGGTTGAAAAAGATGTGGTATTTCTATATAATGGAGTATTACTCTGCTATTAAGAATGATAAGCTTGAAGCATTTATATTGAAGTGGATGCCACTTGAACATACACTCACAAGTGAAATAAACCAGACATTGTATAGTCTCCCTAGTATAAGAAGTAAAAAGAAGAAATACAAATGGAAATGTACGACAACAACTAAAAACAATTGAGTCAGGTAAAGCAAAGTGAATGGCATATGCTGCAGGGTACTAATCAGCTTTGCTTCTAGATGGTTAACAACCTAAGTTCACAGATCAAAGTTTGAGAAATAGAAGAGCCACAAGGCCAGCCAACATTTTGGCCCTTGCCTTTCAAGGTCAGCGAAGACTCAGGACATAGGAGAACCTGTACTATAACATCATGAAACTCAGGTGAGCTCCAAATTTTCTGAACAAGGAGATTATGGAGCCACAGAGGAAAGAGATCAAAGTTCTGTAGTGTGCTTGGGGAGAGTCCATGGAGAGAAAACTTTCTCTCAGGATCTCACAGAGAGCAAACTGGTAAAGCACTGGCTGTGACTCATCCACATGGATCACACAAAGGATCTACAGAATAAGGTAAAGGATTACAAGATAAACCCTGAGGGGACTCCACTGACATCATCAGAAACAAAAACTACATGTTTTGATATATAGGTCTTGCTCTATCTAGGTCTTAACCGTCCTACAGAAAAGTATAAAAATGAGATATACAACATATGGCCATAATAATAAGTTGAGCTGTAAATGGCTATGGTCGACAACTTCTTCAGATAACTCACTATTGTTGTGGAATGCTGGACTGTGTTGGATTGTGTCGTCATGTTCAGGCACCTAAATTCGTTGAATGACAATGGAGTGCCCATTTTTGACATGGGTAGACATAGGAAGGGGTATAGAAAGGAAGAATCATGATGTGTGTGTCTGGACAGTACAGTTGGGATAGATATGCCGTGCTTCTACATAATTCTATGAGAGACAAGATTTGCACTAATGATGGTTGGACAGGATATTATGTCGGCTTCTATTTCTATGGACAACCACTAGGAAAATAACAAGGTAGAAAGTATTAATTATTGAATCTTTGATATAGTTCAGGTATAAAAAATAAGGTTTGTAAACAGCTACACTCTCTTAATTTGCTGATATGAGACATTGCTATAATTATGTCTATAAGTATAATATCATGTATGTACCTTGTACAATATCAAAATATGAAAACAGTTTGCAATGTATTAATTTATCAAATCCATCTTGTCAAGATGTCTTAAAACTGTTTCATTGATACTGGTACTTCAATAAAAAAAAATAAACTATTTGATGAATATCAAAAAAATAAAAATAAAATAAAATAAATAAAGATCTAAACATTAAAACAGAAACACTAAATCTGCTGGAAGAGAAAGTAGGTGAAAATTTTGAATACAGACTTAGGCAGAGAGCTCATGGGAAATCTTTCAAAAAATCAACAATTGGAATCTCATCCTAGTAAAAGGTTTCTGCACATCAAAAGAAATCATCAACAAAGTGAAAAGATGAATTGGGAAAAAATGTTAACCAACAATCACTCAGACTAAAGACTTTTATCAAGGATATATGAAGAACTAAAAAAGCCCCCAAATTCAAAGATCCAATCCAGAAATGAATACACTCTTGTCAGAGAAAAAATAAATACAAATAGAAAATAAATACGTAAAAAAGAAAAGGAAATAAAAACCTTGAAAAAATGCTCCACAACACTGGTCATTCAAAAAATGCAAATTAAAACAAGCTGGCCCAGCCAGGTTGTATGCTGAACCACCCACTGAGTCCTAGTGTAATTCCAGCAGGAGAGGCTGAAAATAGAAAGATCACTATGTGTCCAAGATGCATAGGGAGACCCTGTACAAAATACATACAAAATTGATTAATTAATTAAGAAATAAAATATCAGTGGATAATATCTCATCCCAGGAAAATCACTGTCACAAAGAAATCAACTAGCAAATGCTTAAGAGGCTGTAGGGAAAGTGAACCTTTTTCTTTTTGGTGGGAATGTATACTGGTACAACCAGTATGGGACTCTTCAAATTACTAGATCACATTCAAGCCAGGTATTCCCCTTCTGAATAGTTTTCCAAAAGAACTGAAAACATCATATCACAGGGATATATGTGCACCCATGTTTATAGCAGCACAATTTGCCATAGCCAAATCTTGGAGACAACCAAAATGTTTATCACCTCAGGAATGTATAAAAAAGATGTGTTATTTTTGTACACTGGAAAGTTATTCAGCTATGAAGAAAAACAAACTTGATGCCTTTATATGTAAATGGATGCAACAGGAGGCTGTATTCATCAGTGAAATAAATCAGACTTGAATGCATGAATACCATATTGTATCCCTAGTGTAAGAACCTCAAAGAATAAATAAAACTTGAAAGGTTTAATAGATATTGTAAAATGGAAACAAACCAAATATAAGGAATAGATAACTAAGATAAGGAAAAGGATAAAAGGTAAGCAAAAAAGCAAGGGGGACAAATCATGCAGGTACATACATAAGATAGATGAAATTGTATTACTAATTTATATCAGTTTTTTGAAAATAGCAGTTAATATTTAAAATTTTTCTCTTTGACTAACTATGAGCAAATATCTGCAATCTGAGCACCTACAGATTGAGGAGAGCAATGTGCAATACAAAAATAGGTTGAGTGCCTCTAGCCTTATTCTTCTAAATGTGCACTGTTTCCAGTGTCTTATCAATTACTATGGTGCTCTCTTTAAAATATATGAAAAGACAATAAAGTAAAAAGGTGAAGAAATAATTAAGGTTTATTGAAAGAAAGTGTTAATGTTCAATTATTTATCTAATGTTACAAGCCTTTATCCATTAATCTGATCAACAGTTTTGACAATAAAAATATGTAATATAATGATGTTAATTTGTTCTTGTGTTGAAAGTATGTGCCAAGGCCGGTTCAGATAGCTCAGTGGATAAAAGTGCCTGTTTAGGCAGAGTGCAGTGACAGTGGTTCAATCCCTGGTGTGCTGTGCCAACACTGCCCCCGGGGCACACTGAGATGGCAATTGAGACTGGGCATGGTGTCCCGCAACTGTAATCCCAGTTCTTCAGGAGGCTGAACACAAATGGATCACAACAAGTCCATTCTACATAACGAGACCCTATAGACCCAGTGACCCTTACTAAAAAATAAAAAAAAACATATGTACCATATGTATCATTGTATGTTATCCTGTTTTTGTCTTTGTTTTTGCTTTTATTTTTATGTTTACTCTTTAAAATAAAATTATAAAGAAAATGGGCCGGGCGTGGTGGCGCATGCCTGTAATCCCAGCACTCGGGAGGCTGAGGCAGGAGGATTGTTGTGAGTTCGAGACCAGCCTGAGCTACAAAGTGAGCTCAAGGCCAGCCTGAACTGCATAGTGAGACCCTGTCTCAAAAAAGACAAAAAAAAAAAAAAAAAAAAAAAGAAAATGGGTTTTCGCATTTCTATTACATTACTATTGTAATTTTTCATTCATTCTTGTTGACAGTGTATGAGATGTAAAACAATAGGTTATATATAAATGAAGTTTATTTTGCTTTGCTTCTTATCTTTTCTCATAGTGTTTGCTTATAGGTGTGTGTGTGTGTGTATGTGTGTGTTTGCATGTGCATGTGTCTGTGTGTGTAACAGAACAAATAATAAGTAAACAGAAAGAGAAGCACAGCAACACAAAAATGGAGACTTAGATGAGAACAGGAAACGCAAAAACCACTGTGTTTATAACCTCTCCTGAGTTTAAAGTTTCTCATGAAAAGCACCTGTCCATCCAAGATCAGCACTATCAGAATGATTGCAGAGGGAAGACAAGTGTGTGTGTGTGGGGGGGGTTATGGAACATACACCTGAAGTCATCAACTTCTATTCTGAAAGCTTCCACTTACACAACAATGTATTTAAAATGACCCCATGTGTATTATTCTAGCTCCATAAACTTCATGATAATCCTTAAAGCAAAGTTAAAACAAAGTTCTCAAACTTCCTGGACTTCTGCACTAGTTGCCACTTTCTTCTACTACCTCTGCTTCCATCCCAGAACCCAAGGGTTCTCCTGGCTGTGTAAGTGAAACAGCTGCTGCTCCCCATCATCCAATCACTCATTCATTACCCATAGATGGACACTGGTCACGTGAATCATAGGGATCATTCAACACTATCTGGATTTCTCTTCCTTTGATTCAGACTCTGCTGCCAGAGTTCTGATTCTCTTATTCCATGATGATCTGTGATGAATATATACTAAGATACAGAATTATGCAACAGGAAGCTTTGAGAGTAAAACAAGGTAGCATTACAGGATTTGTGTAATGGTGTTTACAAAGCAAGAGGTCGCTCAATTCATAGATCTAAGGAGCTTGTAGCACTTTGTGAGGACCCATGGAAAAATGAGTTCACATTTGGTAAGTTTTGATGTTAACAGACCAAAATACAGGAGGGAAAATTTCTTTTATTTTTATAGTCATATTTACTTGTTAATAAAACTCACAAGCCTATAGCTGTCATACGAAATTGCTGTTGGTTTGCTTGATAAATTTTCCGAGTAATTGTATTTCCAGGGTCAGAAACAACAAGACCTCAGCACAGCCCTCAGATGAGCACAGCACAGACCAAAATCCTGGTTCTGAGAAGAGAGTACTCAGGGCCTGTGCCTCCAGGAGAGACCGCACTGCACAGAATCCGCATCCTCACCCAAGGAGTTAGGGTTTCCTTTTACTCTGCCAAACCACACAGAGATTTGAGAGCATCAGCTAGATGTCCTAGTGTGCACTCTCTTCTGTCCTAACTCACTTTTCACAGAGGACAGATGTTCTCATCCTCCCTCTCAGCAGTCTCTTTACTGGGAAAAGTGAAAATTGTGCTTAAAGAGACAAAAATCATTCTTTACTGGGTCTGGGCCCAGGGTACCTTTCTGATGTTCTTTCTTTCCTCAGTGGTGGTAAGAATCACTCACCTGGAAGATAGAGCAGTAGGAGAAGGAAAAGCCCTAGTGCGTTCACAAAAGCCACAATCACAATTATTGCAAAGATGCTAGAGCTGAGGCTCAGGCATGTGCTCCAGCATTTTGCCATCATCTGAGTCACAGTGCTGCTCTTGGCCAACTGAGCCCTCCTCTGTTTGGGGGCAGGGAGCATGGTCCAGACCAGCATCACAGAGCTACAACCCCTCATCACAAAGGGTGCCTAGAGGGTGAGGAGGGGCACAGAGAAGGGGCTCAGCCACAACCCTCCTCACTCCCACTCTCCAGGCCAGTGAGTCCCACACTGGTGTGGCCCTTCTGCTTTGATCTTTGCAACTTCACCTGCCCCTCCTATCAAAGACAGCCCTTCATCTGTTTTGCATTTATTTAGCCTAGAATTCTGTTAGACTCTGGCTCTTTATCCAGTGGAGTGCTTAGCTGATGCTAAAACCTCAATGGTATTGTTGTCACTGCATAGTATTCAGAGTTCTTAAACCACACAAGACTTTTAGGACTGCTCTGTGCATGCTCACACTCACGCACTCCTGTCTTTGTCCATGACACAGTGCAAAGCATAAAGGATGAAAGGCTACCTGGAGTCCTTGTGCAGTTCAAGCAGTAAGAGGGCTCAGAGTGGCTACCTTCACTAAGACTCCTCAGCATGAGAGACTCTTAAGAAGGAAAACCAACTGTAGCTTCTTTGGGTTTTTATATATATAGAAGAAACTGAAGCTTCTGTGGATTTTATATATAGAATCAGGAAGCAAGGATAAAGGGAATCTGTGTAGAAATTCATGTAGGGGACAGGAGAAGATATAATGGTCAAGGTGGTCAAGATGGTCAATTACATGACAGACCTTAGGGGCAATCTGAGTACTAGAAGGATGAACCAGAGCATTTATTGCTTAAGGCAATACATTTTGGAACTACATTGACTTGTGGCCTCATAGGCTACCTTTTATCCTTTTACCATGAATTCTGGGAAATGTTGGGCTTCTAGCTCCCACAAGCCCCTTATCTCTACATATCTGGATCATATATCTGGCCGGTATCCCCCCACATATACACACAGATACATATACAAACACACATATCACCCGCAGACTTTTACAAATCTACCTTCACAAACTTTTAACAATCTAGTGCTTTTTTACACAAAATTATCACTATTTTTAAATTCATAATTTGTGCATTTGTATCTGAAAAGAACAGTCAAAACTGCAACGAGATGTCATCTCACTCTAATGAAAATTAATACAGTCATGTCTTTTGAGTAATGATTATAAGAATGTGGAGAAAGAGAAATTCTCAGGCAGGATTAATGGGAGTGTGCATTAGTATATCACTATGGAGAGCAGCATGTGGGTTCCTTATAAGATGAAAAGTGGGTCTACCTTGTGATCCAGTATCAGATTCCTGGGTACTGTATCCAAAGGAAATGAAGTCAGTGACCTGAGATACCTGCATGCTCAGGGAGTCTATGTAAACGGGAAACTACTTTTAAACTGTGACAGGTATTAGCCAATTTCAACCTGCTTCTCAAAGTTTAAATTTACCGTGGCACTAGTCATGACAGCACTAGAAGAATGAGATACCATACATGAGACAGGCAGAAAGGAAAGAGACACAATCCTTTTATTAGAAATCCACTGTAGTCATTAATTGATTGATTGTGTCAAGTTGAGAAGTTTAGGTGCTTAACAAAGTCAGTGCAGCAATTCTACACCTAGGGAGCAGAGGAATCACCCTACAATAGCTTGTAGCCTGGATAGTATAGAAGGGAAAAGGAAGGAGTGATAATATTTTATTCTCTGGATGAGCTCCAGTCTTTGCCTTCAACTTGACATTGTCTCCTAGTCTCCAGTGTACTCTTCAGACTGCCACCTTTGATCCTTCAACCATCCAGCATAGACTCAGCAGCCTTCTATCATAGACCCATCAACCTCCTGACACAGACTTGAATAGACACTGCCATGAGTTCCAGAACTGGGACTGGACCCCTTGATCTCCAGAGTACATGTACCCTCTACAGGCTTCCTCACTGACTCTTTGGCTGACCTAAGCTAATCTTGTCATTTCCTATACATTTGTATATCTTGTGTTATGTCTGTTTCTGTAGTAAACAAGGACTGATACCATTTTTTTGCTAATCCACTCCATTGACACTAGTAACATTCATTCACTTGCAATGACTCTGCCCTTATGACCCAATCACATGTTATATATCTTGCTTCTCAAGATCATTTCACTGAGAATGGTGTTTCAGTGAAATAATCAATGTAAAAGGGAAACTACTTTCAAACTGTGACAGGTATTAGCCAATTTCAACCTGCTTCTCAAAGTTTAAGACTATATATGAGTTCATAATACATACAGAGCCAATAATTCCACCTCCAAGAGACTCATACAAATCAAGGTCTCAAAGTTTCTATTTTGTGTTCCTATAAATACATAGAAAATTGAGGCAGTCAGAGCTCTTTATCTGTGAGGAAGCACGTACATTCTGATCCAGGTAATGGATAATCAACTAAATACTATTTTCAGCAAAAATTTTATTACATCAGTGTGAAGCATTTTTAAAAGTGCCGAAATGACATTATATTCCAGAGAATACAGCAATATGAAAATCATAGAAGTATGCAATAGATACGGGTTATGGTTTATATAGAAGATATATTATTTGCTGCTAAGATTTATATAGATAGCTTCACAGCTGTGTTGTTTATGATTTAAATATGCATATAAAGTGAAGGGTATTATTAACAAAATCATTGCAAGATGGCATTTGCCTCCTCCCATGATGTCATGCAGCCTGGTTACAAAGGTTAAGTTCATCATCAGTGTGAGTAAGACCAATGAAACTAGCAATTATTTTTTAACTTAAAGCTTATCAACTTTTGGGACGATGTTATAGTGACAAAACAATCTCAAGTTTTATGACTGCATATAGTCTTTTACTGCCTGAAATATATGAGTAATAAAATGATTATATAAAACTTGGTGTCTTGCATGCTCACTAACATGAGCATGGGGAGACACAAAGGGGGAAATGAGAGCCAGGATCACTCTTCTGTTCACCATGGCCTTGGTCTGTTCTGATGACCCAGAGGCAATGTTAGTGAGCCCAAGTAAACTCAAACTGGATGGGATTACAGTCAGTTTCACCCAGAAAGAACACAGATTTTGGAATCAAACCAGCCTGAGTTATATGGTCTATGGGAGGTTGTTTTTTCCAGAGAAAGTAGTTTCTGACAGCTTGAGTAGCTTGCAGCTGGCTCCCCAGAATATTGTTGGTTATGCCTTCGACATTGCTATCTCCAGTCCAGTTCACAGTGCCCTGGTTGTTGCAGTTTTCCTTCAGTGGTGAAGCAGCATCTTCAGGAAATGAGCTTACATTTCTCCTTTTTAGTGTCTGGTCATCCTTCTTAGCCTTCCTCAGTTCCACATTAACTTCTGTTCACCGCCACCTCATTTATGTACCATCTTTTCCCTTGTTCTTGAATCTGTTCAGTCAGGTAGCTGATGAATTAGCATCAGCATTCTCATTGATGGAGATGGTTATGAAACAAAGAGAAAGCTGCAAAGTGAAGGCAGACAGTACTGCGGGGCTCACAGGCTGTGGAAAGGGTTCTCTCCAAACATCCACCGTGGCAGAGCCCAGAAACGGTGTCCTAAGCTTCACTCCGTTACATGTAGATATCTAGTTTTTCACAAACCATTCATTAAGACTAGTCTTTTCCTATTGTGTGTTCTTGGTGACCCTCTCTACTATTATTTGATTAGGTATATGTTGGTTTATTTTAGTGTCTAGGTTCTATTTCATTCACCTATGCATCTTTTTTTTTTTTGCTAATATATACTTTTTTAATTACTAAAACAAACTTGGTGTCTCTAATGATTTTAGAAATGACTGTAGCCTGTCATATTTACACCATGGCTATACGTAAGACTTCGTTGTTTGGATAATCTTGCCTACATGTAGTTAACTTTTGTTTTTCATCCAAAAATTTAAACACTGATAAAAATCACTAAGAAGGCCTGAGCTATGGCTAGCTGTTGTGGACATAATTATGCCAGGTTTTGGTGCCTTTAGACTCATAAGCATTGGATATAAACTTGACCATAATGGGTGTAGATTCAGCTGATGCTATTAATATTATAGTACATACTTATGCCCAGGCATGAATTACATAATGCCTTTTCACTCTAATCTTTTAGAAGACAATGATTCCCTTCTACCACAATTTTTCATTATACCTGTTTTATTCAATTTGAATACTTAATGATGTGATCCAAGCTTAAGAAAGAAGAATGGGTTATTAAATTTATACTGTGTCCTACACCACTGTTCCTGATTAAGGTTCTCTCTTGTAAAGACTTTCATAATTACATAGCCAGGAAACTATAGTTCAGGCTGTTTCATGAGTTAAGAGCCCTATGTCCATTTTTCATTAATTTTACCTAACCTTGTGTGACTAATGCTGATCATTTTTAAGATTTATTACCTATTTACTTCTTTAAGAAATATTTATTGTGTAATTATTTTCAGGTGCTATTGTCCCTTATATGGAAGCACATATTAAATGAAAAAGTAAGGATGTGGATAAGTTACTGTGCTATGATATGAGACATAATGTAAATGCCAAGCAAACATGCAGAGAAGGCTTTTGTCTTCATACAAGAAAAAAAGTTTTTTTAAAAAGTAGATTTAGGACCAGAGTGAGAAACCAAACCTTTCCTCACTGGAAAGTGCATTTGAATCAATTCTTGAACAAAAATAAATATAATAGCAAGGCAAGGTTTTTGTAGGCAGGAGGAACAGGATGTGTGAAGTCAGAGAAAAGTATTACTGTGCAAAGTGGAGAGCCAAGGGTATCACTGGGGAGAAAAGAAATCCAAGCAAGAGACTCGTAAAGAGGCTCTGGGCAGAACAGAGACAGTCCAGCATTGCAGCCAAGCATCTTGCCATGGTGTACTAGATGTTGCTTTTAAATGTCATGACCTTTCCTTTAGGAATTTATGTCTTATAAAAATAATTACAGCATCTTGCTGAAATGAAGATATCTGACGAAGGAGTATGACCACCGACCAAAAGACCACTAAAGAAGAAGTTCACACAACTCATGCAAGGTCTTAGTGGAAAGAAATAGCAGCTAAAATTTTAAAGAGGGCCAAGATGAAACAAACACTTAAATGACAGAATTGAAGAGATTGCTTCACCTGGTATGAGATTGGAAGAGACAAGGGGGAAGGAGCAGAGAGTCGGCCCCACGTTCAGCATGGCTGGACTGTGAAACTGATGAAAGGCTTCATGCAGGAATGGGAGCACTTATGGAATATTCAGGGTGGAAATTTAGAAAATCAAAACCCTACAAATAAATTTTTGTGTTGCCTGTAGAAGGGTAAAATAAAATTTTACTGTATTTGAGGATTTTTAGAAGTTTGTCACAAAAATCTACAACAAAAGAGAATGGAGTTTGAAATTTAGATTGAAAAGATACTAAATGAAATGTACAGTAACAGGAAATACATATTACAATATTCAAAGGTTAATTAAAGGATAAGAGATTGCAAAGCAGGTAAAGAGCAGGCAAAATTTAAAAAGCAAATCAGAAGGTATTCTACAAAAATAGTCTATGCATTTGCTCTAAGAAAGAAAATGCAAACATCTGACGTTCTTTCCTGTATTTGTCTCTGTCACTTGGCTTTTTAGAGCTATGATATAGACTATGACTGTGTTACAGGCTGTCAGTGAGGCTCTGCCACACAGCATCTGATCCCAAGAGAAGCTGAGAGGGTAACATCGCGATTATCGCCACACTGCCACCGAGATCATAGTAGTCACCTGTAGGAGAGGCCCCCATTCCTCAGGTCTCAGGATGCCACATCCACCCTGTTCACATGACTGTCCAGGAAGCAGCAGTTGAAACTCAATCCTCACACTCCAGCTGGAATGGTGGGTCATTACATCACCACTTGAGCCAGGAAGTTTCCAGGACTTACAATCAAGGGCCAGTTTCTTCTCTGATTCATAAAACTCTAACAACTGAGATTGATTTGGGGCTGGGTTTTACTTCTTGTAGAATAGTCACTTACATTTT
Source organism: Ctenomys sociabilis (assembly GCA_004027165.1). Classification (NCBI taxonomy): domain Eukaryota; kingdom Metazoa; phylum Chordata; class Mammalia; order Rodentia; family Ctenomyidae; genus Ctenomys; species Ctenomys sociabilis. The sequence continues at coordinate 6,205 of PVKA01033230.1, read as the reverse complement.
ATTATGAAGTACCAACATAAACAATGTGCTGAGCAATTCTTTGAATGAGTGACTCCCAGAAATATCACAAAAAAATACTGGTCTTCTCAGGCAGTGTGATATTCCATGAAGTCTAAAATATCTACATTCTCTGGCTACATTCTCTGATTGCTCAGTGATCTAAGCACTTGCCTGGAAAGCAGAAGGGTACAGATTATATCTCTGGTATAGCATTCCATGCCAGTACCCGAGTAGCCTCCTTGCTGGACACTCAGATTTAGCCATATAAACCAGGTGTGGTGGCGCACGACTCTAATCCCAGCATTGGGGAGGCTGAGACAGGAGGATCACTAAGAGTCTGAGCTGCATAGCAAGATCCTTTATCAAATAAAAATAAATATAATAATAATGATGATGATGATGAAATGTCAACAAATAAACAGGTACATGTACCTTGAAAATCGTCATTACTTTGTAGACCCACTCATTGACTTGAATGCAATCAGTGTTAATTTACCTATTTTCTTCAGAGTAACAAAATCTCAGCCTATTTTGCTTTGTATCAGCTTAGATAAAATTTCATCTTGAAGCATCAATAAAGGATATGGGTAACTTGTGGCAGGCAACTTAAAATTTTTTGATAGTTTATAACACTATAAGAATGTAACACTGTAAGATGTTAGAAGGGACATTTTCACAAAGTTATCATAGTGATGACAGGTTGAGAAAGATCTGGGAAGAAAATTATAACTGTATCTGATCGCAGATAGCAAAGTTTCTGGTTTGGTGGATAAAGACAATTGTAAAGTTATACCCATAGGAGACTGAAATGATGTAACGAATATACCCAGAACACAGAACTCTTCCAGGGCCTTTTTAAAACCAAGAAATCAGGCAATAAAGAAGCAATGACACTTTTACAGCAGTGTAAAATAGACTGCGCAAATGAAGAAACAGTTTAGACACCATGCTAGCTCTCTACAGAATCTGAGCAGTCCTGTAGCTTAACAAGAAGGAACGCTCTTTGAGGGGAAGTAAGTGAAGCTAAGCTAAGTCCAACAGCTAGAACCTGTCTTGAATACAACATGCTGTCATGAGTTCTGCGAGTCTTCTGGAATTTCCAGGAAATGGATGATTCAGTAGTTCTCAAACCTTTCAAAGTGCTATTAGCTTCCGGAATAGTTTTCCTGCTGCTGCATCCGGGTACTGACTACTTCTGAGTAGCAACTTATCCCGGTCAGGAATGGTTCTAAGCCTCCGAATAGGATGTTTCCTTTATTGAAAATTTTGCAATCATTTTTTTATCCTATCTATTTGGAGGCCTGTAAGATCTTAGATACTTGTGCAACTGAATCACATTTTACACCTGTAGTGAATGGATATGCTCCAGTTGCCTGTATGGACCAAGAGTCACTTCAAAAGATCAGCATTATGATAGCTCTAAAAATAAAGAACAATCCAAAATTAATTAAAAGGGAGAATGAAATACATATATGTACCTCCATATAGACACATGTGTGTATAAAATATAGAGAGTGTGATAGAAATACTTTTGTTAATTTATCTCCTCTCTCTCTGTCTTGGGAATTGAGGGTTAGCTCAGTAGTTTAAGTGCCTGCTTGGGCAAACCCAGTCAAGTGCCAGAGGACCACGATTCAATTCCCAGCTCCGCATGCCTCATCAGACTCGCCCTTAAGGCAACCTAAGCCAGCCAAAAAAAAAAAATCCTTCTCTCTCTTTCTCTCTCTCTTTGATGGGCCGGGAACTTACATGTAATGTTGGCAGCAGGACAGCACAATTGACTAAGAAAAGGTTAAGAAATAGCAATACAAATTTTATTAAAATAATGCCAAGAATGAAGACTATAACACGCATTTGTATTTATTTGTATTATGTGTGATGTTCATAGGGTGTGAGTGGTTTATTGAACATCCAACATACATATCAGCACCAAATGGCAAGGCTCAAGACGTGTGGCATGATTTCACTTTGTGGGGCTGGGGAGATGGCTCAGTGGAATAAGTGCTTCTCTGGCAAGCACAAGGGCTTGAGTTCAATCCCTGGTTCTGCCAAAAATAAAAAGAAATAAAAAAACGATAAATTTTGCTGGGCGTGGTGGCGCATGCCTGTAATCCCAGCACTCGGGAGGCGGGAGGCTGAGGCAGGAGGATTGTTGGTGAGTTCGAGACCAGGCTGAGCTACAAAGCGAGCTTAAGGCCAGCCTGAACTGCAGTGAGACCCTGTCTCGAAAAGACAAAAAAAAAAAAAAAAAAAAAAAAAAAAAAAAAAAAAAAAAAAAAAAAAAAAAAAAAAAAAAAAAAAAAAAAGATTTCACTTTGTCTGACACAACAAACCCCAACATGCAAATCTACAAGTACAGATAAAGTTGCTTAGGGACCTGTGAAGAATGCAATTTAGTGGAAAGTCACCAACAAAGAACTGCTTTAGAGAAGTAAGTTGAAAATGATTAACTTTTATCCTTGTACGGATTTCTATTCTTCCACTTGTGGTTACATTCATAGATCACTTTATAAATTAATGATGTGATATGAAAAACGAATTTTAAAACTGAAAGAATGTTTTAGATAATAGAAAACTGAATAATGACCAGGAAATTAAAAGACCTACAGAGAGTATGACTTTAATTTGTTTCATCTTGAATTTATTTGTTAGTATTTACTAAAAAATTTTCACATTCATTTTCTAGCAGTTGACAGTTTGTCTTTAATTTTTTTCTCTGTTGTGCTTTGTTTATGTAACCTGCAGAGAATCAGTATTTATTTGAAGCTCTCCAAACACATTATATTCATGAAATCCTAGTAAATGAAATAATTTGAAAATGTCATGAAAATGGAAATATAATTTAAACTAATATGCTCTTTTATTTTCATGAGTGATTTCTTGCCTTTGTAACCATCTACTTCTACCATACCACATTAGGATATAATGAAGACCAAAAATATTTTAGGACACATAACATGGTAATTTTAATTTATGTGCATCTAGGTACCCAAAATCAAAATGTGATGTTGTTTAAAACCCCAGAAGCCTCCCAGTGTTATTAGTCAGGTGAGAAAACACATTTGTTTACTTATAAACATAGTATTCATATTCAAGAGAGCAAATGGCTAGATTTCATGTATAATTTATTAGTTTGTTTCTCTAAACTCTGATGGGGATGGAAGAGGTCTGGACAGCATTAGCAGCAGCAAATTGACCAGAAGGACAGTCAGCTAATGTATTACTCCCACACTTGTTTCTCTGACAAGGAGAAGGAAAAAGTAAAACTGCCCTAAAATCTACTGAAAATGACATGTGAATTTGTGAATATAGAGTAGTACAGTGGTGGAAGGGAGGGGAGTGGGCTGGGGGGAAAAAAGAGCACTCAAGATATATCTTATACAGGTATAAATTCCCTGTACTGAATATTAACATTATGTATATATAAATTCTATCAATAAAATCAATAAAAATTAAATATTTATTGTGGGTGTTTTCAAACATATTTCTTTGTAGGATATCTTAATGGTTATTAATAAGAAATCAGCCAATAACAAATGCTGGTGGGGCTGTGGGGAAAAGGAACCCTTTCCCACTGTTGGTTGGGAGTGTAGACACAACTACTGTGCAAATCAGTGTAGAGCAACTAATTTAAAGATAACAATATGCAGCGAATTAAACTTCGTTTGGGAATATTGTATTTTTTTTCTTTAAATTTTTTTAATTTGTTAGAAAAAGTACTAAAATAAATTTTTCCCACAGAAAATAATTAGGAATCAGCTTACTCCAGAGCCAACAAACTTCCTTATTTGATGAGAACATAGTAGTTTTCACAGAATGCAAAAATCAAGTACTCATTCATTATCTTTCTGACAAACATCCACTCATTCACTGAGCATAATCTGTGTTATGGGCTTGGTAGCTACAATTGTCTTCAAGCTTTGTGTCACATTTACTCTTCATATGCTTATTTTTATCATATAATAAAAGCAGTATATACAAAGAATGCATCTTTATTTCACTCATTAAAGTTGAAAAAGAAATGGGTAATATCACGCACCGTCAACCATAAGAGCACAAACAGCACTAAGTCAGAGTATAATCTTTCATGAAGAAACATATGTAGGATTTGTCATCTACAACTCCTTGGAACAAGTTCTAGCACTAAAATAGAAAAGTTATTTCAAAATACCCAATGGAAATGTATGCAGATAATTTCCAAATGTCCTATTATAATCTATAAAGACCATAAGAGGTCAGAGCATGGAGAAAATCAGTGAAAGCTATTGAGAAGTACATTATTTGTCATGAGGGTTGGGGAGATCCGGAGAAAAAATGGGAAGAGATATTTGCATTAAATGAAGATGGGAACCACTTGACAATGTATCTACATGGTAATCACCTGTTTGTTTAAATTTATTTTTATTTTATTGAAGTACAAGTATCAATCAGACAGTTTCAAGACACCTTAACAAGACAGATTTGATAAATTAATACATAGCAAACTATTTTCATAATGTTTTGGTATTGTACAAGGTGCATACATGATATTATATTTACAGATATTATTTTAGCAGATGTCTCTTATCAGTAAATTAAGAGTGTAGCTGATTATTTATCTTATTTTTTATACCTGAATTATATCAAAAATTCAATAATTATTTTTCTAGTGGATGACCATAGTACTAGAAGCCGACATAATATCCTGTCCAACCACCATCAGTGCAGATCTTGCCTCTCATAGGATTATGTAGAAGCACACTGTTATCTATCCCAACTGTACTGTCTATACACAGACATCATGATTTTTTTTCTATACCCCTTCCTTTATCTACACCTGTCAAAGGTGGGCATTCCATTGTCATTCAACTAACTTAGGTGCTTGAATTCGACACCACAATCCAACACAGTCCAGCATTCCACAACAATAGTGAGTCATAGTGATATATGTGCATCTATATTTATAGCAGTGCAATGTGTGATAGCAAAATCTTGGAAATGACCAAAATGTCCATCACATGAGGAATGGTTGAAAAAGATGTCCTATTTCTATATAATGGAGTATTACTCAGCTGTTCAGAAAGATAAGTTTGAAGCATTTATACTGAAGTGGATGCCACTTGAACATATACTCATAAGTGAAATAAACCAAACACACATGTGTGAATATCATATAGTCTCCCTAGTATAACAAGTGACAAGCAGAAATACAAATGGAAGCGTACAACAAGTAAAATCAATTGAGTCCGATAAGGCAAAGTGAATGGCATATGCTGCAGGATACTAATCAGCTTTTCTTCTGGATGGGTAACAACCTAAGTTCACAAGTCAGAGTTGGAGAAATAGAAGAGCCACAAAGCCAGCCAACATTTTGGACCTAGCCTTTCAAGATCAGCGAAGACTGAGGACATAGGAGAACTCGTACTGCAACATCATGAAACTCAGTTGAGCTCCACATTTTCTGAACAAGGAGATTATGGAGCCACAGAGGAAAGAGAGCGAAGTTCTATAGTGTGCCTGGGGAGAGTCACATGAAGAGAAAACTTTCTCTCAAGCTCTCAAAGAGAGCAAACTGGTCAAGCATTGGCCGTGATTGATCTACATGGATGACACAGACAAAGCATCTACAGAATAAGGTACAGGACTACAAGAAAAACTCTGAGGGGACTTCACTGACCTCATAAGAAATATAAGGTACATGTGTTGGTATATAAGTCTTGCTCTATCTAGGTCTTAACCATCCAGCAGAAAAGTATAAAAATGAAGTATAATCGCGGGGCCATAATATTAAGTTGAGCTGTAAATGGCTATGGTCGACATCATCTTCGGATAACTCACCATTGTTGTGGAATGCTAGACTGTGTTGAATTATGTTGTCAAGTTCAAGCACCTAAGTTAGTTGAATGATAATGGAGTGCCCATCTCTGACAGGTGTAGAGCAAGGAAGGGGCATAGAATGTAAGAATCATGATGTGTGTGTATGGACAGTACAATTGGGATTGATAACGCTGTGCTTCTACATAATTTTATGAGGGGCAAGATTTTCACTAATGGTGGTTGAACAGGATATTATGTCGGCTTCTAGTACTATGGACAACTGCTAGGAAAATAACAAGGTAGAAAGTATTAATTATTGAATATTCGATGTAATTCAGGTATAAAAAATAAGATACACAAACAGCTACAGTCTCTTAATTTACTGATGAGACATACGGTATAATAATGT
>PVKA01033229.1:0-24584 GCA_004027165.1 Ctenomys sociabilis | reverse complement strand
GTTCAGTAGACCCATATCACAATAAGATTTGTTTTTAAAATGTTTTCATTTTTCTGTTGAAGTAGCCCAACATTAAAATGATATATGAGAAACCCAATTTGTAAGTTTTGGAGGAGGTCAAAAGTGTATATCACATTATTCATGCACACATGATAAAAATGATCCATTATAATAAAATACATGCTTTCATAACAGAAAAGTGGTGTGAGTGTATGATGATGACTTTGATGTCGGTCTTGTCATCCAAAGTTCATGAGACAGTGAAATGAAGTAAGAATCAACAGGTACAGACACAGGGAATGCAGACCTCCTGGATTCAGATGATGAAGAAAACAACAATGTGAGTTGAACTAGTTGAAATGTTATAAAATTTCCATACTATCAAAGAGAATGATCCAATATTAGAACTCTGTCCAAAAGTATAGTGAGGCTTTTGTCAAGTATGAGAGATGTTGGGCAGAATGTCAGCATTATCATTTAATGTTGGAAATTACCAGATGCAATGCTGTAAGACTCTGAAAAACACAAAGGTGAAATGCAAGTAAAATGTTTTATATGCACCACTAACCACATTAAATATATTTAAATTTATTTTTTCATCTTGAATTTTATTTTTATTTATTTTTTTAAATTATTTTTTATTTTATTGAACAAATGTCAATCAGTTTCAAGACACCTTAACAATACAGATTCAATAAATTAATACATTGCAAACTTTTCATAATGTTTTGATATTGTACAAGGTGCATACATGATACTATATTTACAGATATTATTTTAGCAGATATCAGTGAATTAAGAGTGTAGCTGCTTACTTATCTAATTTTTTATACCTGAATTATAACAAAAATTCAATAATTATTTTCCTAGTGGATGACCGTAGTACTAGAAGCTGACCCAATATCCTGTCCAACCACCATTAGTGCAGAGCTTGCCTCATAGAATTATGTAGAAGCACAGCGTTATCTATCCCAACTGTACTGTCTATACACAGACATCATGATTTTTTCTTTCTACACCCCTTCCTTTGTCTACACCTGTCAAAGGTGGGTGCTCCATTGACATTCAACTAACTTAGGTGCTTGAACTCGACACCACAATCCAACACAGTCCAGCATTCTACAACAATAGTGAGTTATTCAAAGAAATTGTCGACCATAGCCATTTACAGCTCAGCTTAATATGGTTCCACGATGTATACTTCATTTTTATACTTTTCTGCTGGATGGTTAAGACCTAGATAGAGCAAGACTTATATGCCAACACATGAACTTTATATTTCCTATGTGGTCAGTGAAATCCTCTCAGGGTTTACCTTGTAGTCCTGTACATATTCTGTAGTTCCTTTGTCTGTGTCATCCATGTGGATGAGTCATGGCCAATGCTTGACCAGTTTGCTCTCTGTGAGAGCTCGAGAGAAAGTTTTCTCTTCATGTGACTCTCCCCAGGCACACCATAGAACTTCAGTCTCTTTCCTCTGTGGCTCCATAATCTCCTTGTTCAGAAAATTTGGAGCTCACCTGAGTTTCATGATGTTGCAGTACAGGTTCTCCTATGTCCTGAGTCTTCGCTGACCTTGAAAGGCTAGGGCCAAAATGTTGGCTGGCCTTGTGGCTTTTCTATTTCTCCACCTCTGACTTGTGATCTTAGGTTGTTAACCATCCAGAAGAAAAGCTGATTAGTATCCTGCAGCATATGCCATTCACTTTGCCTTATCTGACTCAATTGATTTTACTTGTTGTGGTAGAGATGTTAGGTGGTGTGGTCTATTAGAACAAAGAAAAACCTTAAGAACAGGGCAGTGGTGATGCCCAGAAAGCTCCTGACTTTACAGGTTCATGATATAACTCCTTAGTAGGCAGATAGGAGCAGAGGACATCCAAAGGTACAGGCTTGTTGCTGTTGTGCTACCACTTCTCCAGGTTTCCTATCACCAGCAGATTTCATTTGTTCTTTGTCTTTTGCATTCATTTTTCTTGAGGATTTTCTCACCTTGTTTATGTTTAGTTTGTTTAGGCTTTTGTTCTTTGTCACTGGATAGGTCTCAAACACCTTCCACCCAACAGTGGTAAAATAAAACTTCAATATCAGACTGCCTCACTTGGCATCTGAGCACTATCTTGTATGCCCGGCAAGTTTTTAACTGGCTACTTAGGTATCTACCTAAGGGACACTAGTTAAAGACTTATGCAGGTACTAAAATGTCCAGATGCCAAAATCCCTTACATAAAATGGAATAGGGTTTGACATAACCTATACATGTCTTTCTATATACTTTAAATTGTCATTAAGGAACTTACAGTAACTCAGGCAACATAAATGCCATATAGAACATTGTCAGTGTATTATTAGGACGAAAAACAAGCTTGCATATGTTCACTGTGGAGACAGGTTTGTTTTTTCTTTCAATCTATGCTTGATCAAATCTGAAATGTGAAGCATACAACACTAAAGCTACAGATGGTAATACAGTTTCCCATGCACATTCCTCCTGACTTTTATTCAAGACTGCCAGTGGGGGGCGCTGACTGCTGCTCTGCCGCACATGTCCTCGCCAAAAATCAGTAAGTGATAGACACACACTTCTAACCACAGGTAAGGTCACCATTATAGGGAGGGAAGGTGTGTGAGGGTAAAAAAAAATCAAGATACATCATGTCCAGGTACAGATATCTATGATGAATGTGATTATTATGTATCTAAATTGCTGTGTTTCTTCTATTTTAGGTTGACTAGTAGAAATGCACCATCACAGGGTGGGGAATAGATACTGCATCTCTAGATTATAAATCTGATTTTAAAAGATATTTTTATTTAAAGATTTTTATTTATAGTTTTAGCCATAAGAAGACAGAGCCCTGTGCTTTTAAAGAATAATTTTAAGAATTTAAGGATTTTTTTTTTTTTTTTTAATTTGTGTAGCTGTCACTGGCTTTTTAGCCTCTGAACCACAACAGCAGCAAGTTGTAAGTATAGCTACAGACTGTCAGCAGGGGTCAGCATAGCACTTGGAATCCCTTTGTATATCTAAAATTTATTGTTAATTTTTGTGTTTCTGTTTGGCAGTAGTTTTTAGTCATATTTAAGTCCAGTTAAAGTGAGACTTGTGTTAATTAAAATTAACTTCTTGCTAGCATCTTTGTCTTCAGTATATAGCTATTTTAATTTTTATTAATAGAACAGGAAGGCAGGGCAAAGGAGTACAAAACAATATTTTTATATCTCAGGACAGGTGACATCAAGATATTCAGGGTTAAAAAGTCTGGAAATACCACTTAGAATCTATAAGTTACATGTTATGTATATCAATTGTATATGTATAAAATTTTCCCTCCACAAACAACGTTAGTCAGAAAATCACATCTTAGGCCTGTACTTTGGAAACAGTACATTAAATACACTATGAGACTGAAGTAATTATTGTAACAACTGTATATAGAAATCTTTGTACATATTTAGTTTTTACATTTAAGGGAATATTTTTAGCAGCGTATGTAGCTTTTTTTTTTCCCATTCTCCTACCCTCTTCAGCCTCTCCTGCTTTCCCCATTGAAAGCTTTGTTTCCATGTTTTCCTTCTTATTTTTTAAACTTTTCTTTCCCTCTCTCCTTTCTTGTTCCCCTCCCCATTTTAACATTTTCCTATTTCAAAATACATTTTGATTTTTATCAAAATTGAGATTTTTAAAACATTTATAGAATGTAACTGCATGACAGAAATTATCAGTACACCCTTTGATATGCTGGCCAGGTGGAGGCATAATGATGTTACAGGTTTATAATTAAACATGGACTAGTCAGAAGTATTTTAAGCACAACTAGCGAGCACAGAGATCTCTTGTAATAAGCTGACACCAGTAAGAGTTGAAAGGGAGAGAGGTTGGGGGGGTGCTCTAATACTGTGAATATGACTGTTTAAAGGAGAATTGGATGATTATCTTATTTTGCACTGGAGTCCTTACAATAAATTACTTCATTGCTGATTCCCTCTATTAAGCTGACTATAGTAAACTTTTTCCTCACTGTTCCTCTGTATTAAAAGGACTGAAGTAAACTTTTTGCTAGCAGCTACCAGGAAAATGTGTAATAAGTAGGCTCTTTAATAAGAGTTTTAGCACTTAGGGGATGGTAAGAGAGGTTAAGAGATAAGGGTGCCAACCCTACGACCTTCCTTACTCTGTTTTTCTGTCTCTTTTCATGATGCCAAGAGTGCATGACTGCTCTTTTGGCAGGCTGACATTAGTTGCATTTAGTGTCAATGCATTGTCCTGAGGGGGTGTTGAGGGCCTGACCTTGAAGTGGATAGATGGATTTGGATTGAATAAATTTTCTCAAGACTGATAGCCTTCACAATCATATTCCTTACCCTAATCTCCAGGAGAGAGAAATGGGGAGTCCAGTGGCATTTAGAGTAATAGCAATTTTTTCTTTCTTTTTGTTTTCCTGAGGTGGAAGGAAGTAGTTGAGTGAGTTTCAAAATTAACTCTGTACCCTGAGCGTGATGGCTTATAGTGAGTTGGAATGATAAAAATGTCCTGGGACAGGAGAACTTCCCTTAACTATGACATTTGTCCTAGCAAATACTTCTCAGGTAATCTAGGAAGTTGTTAGATATTGGCTCTATGAAAGTTAGGATGGGGACCCAAACATCAATAACATTAGGGTGGGCTAGGATTCTAACTTTTTTCAGCCTAGTAAATTTATCTAGACATATCTGAAGAAGGGGTAGAACACCTGCCACCCTATCAAGAGAGAAGTACCCAATCTTGTAGCTTAATTTGTAGTACAGACACTGAAGAGATGGCTCTGATGGAATCTGAGGTTACCCTGAGAGCACCAGGCGTTTACTTCTCACAGAATAGTAGAAGTGAGATGATAGATACATGCAAATTTCTCTGCTGGATACTCATTCAGGTTGTCAAGAACCCAGCTTCCATGGGGTGGCCTTTGAGACCCTGCTGGGGAGTACTTGCAGCTAGTCTTAAACAGTTGCCATCTCAGCTTTGATCAGCTCCACCAACTATAGACAGTCTTTAGGAAAGAATCCAGCTCCCTGTCTGGCTACCATTTCAGTGCTTGCAGTAGGTGACTTACCAGGAGGTTTGAGGGAACCTGTTCTCTGCATCAAGAGTGCCAGCCACTTAATAACAACTTTGAACTAATTGCCAGAATATTGTAGAGTTTTTAGATTCTTTACAAAGAGACAGAAAAAGAATGTGAATGTGTGAGATCCACCTGTTCTGCCTCACTTCGCTGTTGTGGAAGTTCAAGAGCCCAGAGGGAATTCATTACCTGTTTGCTAGCCAGTGTGGGCCTCATCTTCCTTCCCCTTCTGAGTATGTTCTGAGGCAATGAACAAAGACAGGACAGAACAGTAAACAGGGAATAGTGTTGGGTAAGTTCTCACTTGGTATGAAGAGAACAAAAGTGGCAAAGAAAGGGCCTAGTATCAGAAGTTTATAAGTAGCTTTTGTAAACAAAGAAGGAGAGGGCATGTAAAGATATTTACATGCTTTGGCAGGGATACTATCAGTGGATTTGATCAGTTCTTTGCCTTTCGTGTTCTAATTTTTCTCCAGGCTTATCTCGCCTAGTTTAGTTTGTTTACTCAGTTCTTTGCCCTTTGTCGTTTTATTTTTCTCATCTCACTGTTACTTCTTTTTATTTGGTTATTTCACAATGCAGAAGTACTAGGTTTTACTTGAACAGTCTGTAATGTTTGAAACACTCTGAAATTAAGTACTAATTGTTTTCTCCTAGCTCTAAAGTAGCTCATTGCAGCTTGTTTTCATCATGAAATATAAAAATATTCAATACTGCTGAAATAATCCATCATGCAGTACCACATTCAGATTTTACCTACATCTTAGCAATTGCCCCAAGGCTGTATGTTGAAGGTTTGGTGCCAGTCTTGTACATAATTGGATGTGTTAGAACCTTTACTGTTTATTCAAGGGTAGCCAAACTAAAAACATTAGAGGGTAAAAACTGCTAAGCTCTTTCAGGTTGTCACACTAAGGAGACAATACAGTGTTTGCACATGCAGGTCTGATTTATTTCACTTAACTCAGGTCTTTAAACCTGAGTAACCTTTGCCCTTTGTTCTTTTATTTTCTCATCTCACTGTTATTTCTTTTTATTTGGTTATTTCACAATGCAGAAGTACTAGGTTTTACTTGAACAGTTTGTAATGTTTAAAATACTTTCTAAAATCATGAAGGGATACTCCATTGTGTAAAAATACATCTTCCTTATCCATTCTTCAGTTGATGGGCCTCTGGGTTGTTTCTGGGATTTAGTTATAACAAATTACACTGCTCTAAACATGATTGCACATATATCACTGTGGTATGAGGTTTTCAGTTCTTCTGTAAAAATACCCAGGAGGGGAACAGCTGGCTTGAATGAGATCTCCAGCCCTCGCTTTGTAAGGAATCTCCACACTGATTTCCATAGTGGTTGTACTAGTCTGTACTTCCATCAATAGTGCAGAAGGGTTCCTTTTTCTCTCCAGTATTTATTATTGGCTGACTTCTTGATGTTAGCCATTTGCTCTGGGGTGAGATGGAATTTCAGTGCTTTTTAAAAAATATATTTAGTATAGAATTTACAGGGTCTCACTACACAGATCAGACTCATAGTGATCCTCCAATTTTCAGGCTCCCAAGTGCTGGAATTACAGGCCAGTGCCACAATGCCCAGTTTCAGTCACCATCTCATTGCATCCTGGGAGTGAGGCTGGCACTGTACACCTAGGATTAAACCCTGGACCCTACATCTGCCTAAGCAGGTGCTGTAATCTGCTGAGCTATTTAGCTAGCCCCTCAGTGTTGTTTTAATTTGCATTTTTCAAATGACCAATGATATCAAACATTTTTTCATATATTTACTTGCCATTTTATTTCTTCCTCCATGAAGTGTATATTCATTTCAGATACCCATTTTTGGATTGGGTCTTTGAATGTGGGGGATTTATTCAAAATGAAGAGTTACTTAGTTGGCGAGAAGGACATGAGAGGGAGTGTGGGAAAGAGATTTATCTCTATGGAAGCAGGATGGTTTGGACAACTGTACTATACATTTCTACTGATCTATGGAAGCAGTTAATGCTTTAATCTGTTGTATCTACTTTTTCTTTTCCTTTTAATGCATTTAGTTCAAGGTCCACAGGGTCTCACTACATACATGAGACTCGTGGTGATTCTTCTGTTTTCAGCCTCCCAAGCGCTGGGATTACAGGTACAAACTTCCATGCCTAGTCTCAATCTGTCTCAGTACGCCCTAGGGGTGGGGCTGGGATGGCATGCTGGGATCAAGGCCGGGTCACTGCACTCTGCCTAAGCAGGCACTTTAGTTCTCTGAGCTATCAGGCCTGCTTGAATTTACTTTTAATAGTTTCTTCAAGCTATCCTAAAAATGAGAACAGATGGGTATATGGCAAGTTCCCAAGCCAAGTTGCTGTACTTTAGGCATAGAAAGAGGTAGATATTTCATCCCAAGCATCTGAAATATATTTTTGACTGTCATATAGGAAAAATGTGTGTTACTTTAGAATACTTATATATTTTATCTTTTAGACATTTGCTTAATTTATGTGAGTTAAAATATAATTGAGTTAATAATTTTAATTAATGAATATCCATTTATTTATATTTATCTCAGGTTTTTTTTGACCCCTCTTAATGGCTATTGGCAATAATTGGAGCCATGTCTCAAAAGTCTCTTGTTCAAGTTTTGCCAGAGTTCACTTTAGAGTATAGTGTGGTCTCTCAACCTTTTTGGAAGACTGAGTTCTCCATGTAGACTGGAGATGACACTTTATTCCTAAAGCCTTTGCCACTACCTGAGTTACCTGTGCAATAAAAGAAACGCTATTGTCACTCTGAAAGGGGTGGGGTAGTCCAAACTAGGGAATGACTCCTTTGAGAAAGACCTTAACTACTTCCATAACCTTTTCTGAATGGGTAGGAAATCCTATAAACCAATCCTATCCATCCTATAAACCAATATTTGTTTAAATATGTTGTCATGTGAGTACGGTCTAGTTGCCAGTCTCCTCTGTACAGGTTCTAAATAAGGAAATTGTTTGGGCTGGTCAAAGTTATTGTAGGCAGAGTGGGAGAACTCTCCTGACCTAGTAGATGATTGCCTCTAGTTCCAGCCCTGTGAAAATTTGGATGACCATTTCCCACATAGCATCTCTGATTTAAAAAAATCATGAAGGGATTTTTAAAAATTAAATTCATAGGTACATTTTTGATATATATAATGATCACATTCTTCATAGGGAATGGGTACCTATAAATAATATTTCTTGACTCTCATTCCAAGGGCCTTTTAATTTTCTAAGTACTATACCACCAGAGTACCTTTTTTAATTTTTCTGTATCCTAAAACACATTTATCTTCTGGGGGTAGTAGACTACTTGTAATTGTTCCTCAGGAACTGGGAACAAGACTAGGTCTTCAGGGGCTGCATGGCTACTTTCATTGCCACTTTATTAGTCTTCCAATTCCCCAAAGAGACTTTAGAACTGTCCCTTTGGTATTCTTTACAATGCATGTCAGAAACCTTCTTAGGAGAATAGACTGATTCTAGGAGTTGTAGAGTTTCCTGTTTGTGCTTTATATATAAGATTGTTTATTAGTTTATAATCCCCTTTATTTCCAGATTACTGGTTGGGCTTGTAGCACCAAAAAGTCATACTTGTATTCTGTGTAGATAACATTTTACCTTTTTCTGATACCAATGCCTAAGTAAGAACTATGAGCTCCACTTGAACAGAGGTCCTTGGGGGAAAGGATTTGATCTCAGTAACCTGTTGTGAGCTAACAGCTGCATACTCTACTTTTTGATGTCCTTCTGGGCCAAAGCCACACTTCCTCATGGCCTTGGAGGGATTAAATCATTGATATCTTCCAGCTTGCTCACATTGGTCTAGGAAATCATCTGTTCATAGGAGTAGCTAACCCCTAAACATGTAGGCATTAATGAGGTAGGACTGAGAGTAGTACAAGTTTTTATGGTCACTTCAGTGATAACTAAAAGCATGGCCTGATAGTTGGTCAACTGTTCCTCTGTCAACCAGTAATCTTTCCTCTCAAGAATTTCCTTGAACTGATGGAAATAGGAACTTGTAGTTTTTCCTCCAAAGCTACTTTTACAACAGCTTCTACTTGTGCAGCTATAGCTGCTATGTACCTCAGGTAGAGTGCCCATCCAGCAGCCACTCTGTAACTTTTTTAAAGAATATACCTTTGGATGGGGTTCTTGTCCTAGCCTTTGTGCCAAGACACCTAAAGCAATTTCTCTCTTTTCTGATATGTAGAAGAAAAGGGTTTTCTTAATTTAGATATAACCCCTTGAAAGGTATTGTCAATCACTTATCTGTTCTATATACAGACTAGGCACCTGTGACAGTGTTATATAAAGTCTTTGTAATTAGTCCAAAATTAGTAATCCAGATCTTGCAGAAGCTGAGGGATATATATATATATATATATATATATATATATATATATATATATATATATATATATATATATATCAACCCAACACAGGTCAGCAGTCCAAATAGTGGGTTATTCACAGAAGCTGTTGATTTGAGACATTCACAGCTCGGTATATTAATATGACTTTACTTTTTATACCTCCATTTTTCTACTTTTCTTCTGTATGGTTAAGACCAAGATAAAACAAGACCTATATAACAAGAAATGTAACTTTTGTGTCTGATAAGGTCAGTCAAATCCCCTCAGGACTTATCCTGAAACCCTGTACTGCAGTTTGTAGATCATTTGTCAGTGTCAGCCATGTGGATGAGTCATGGCCATTGCTTGCCCAATTTGCTTTCTGTGAAAGCCTGAGAGAATGTTTTCTCTCCATATGACTCTCCTTAGGCACATTCTACAGCATCAGTCATTTTCCTCTGTGGCCCCATAATCTCCTTGATCATAAAATTTGGAGCACAACTGAGTGACATGATGTTACAGTACAGGTTCTCCTATGTCCTGAGTCCTCACTGACCTGCAAAGGCTAGAGACAAAATGTGGGCTGTCCTTTCAGCCCATCTTTTTCTCTAATGTTTGGTCTGCAAACGTAGGTTGTTAATCCTCCAGAAGAAAAGCTTATTATTGTCGTACAGCATATGCAGGGGGGTTTAACCTCACTATCTGTGTGAATGTCAAACATCTTAGGCATAAGATGGAATATGTATTTTCCATCAAGTATTAATATGTTAAACTTTAAGTCTCTATAGAATATGGAAAAATTTTTTAAAAATGTAGAAAGTATAAATAAATAATTACATGTTTTACACAGAAATTTAGAAATCTAACCATATACATCATTGTAGCAGGACAGTCTTGTGACTTTTTTTCCTTGTCTCTTTTTTTTTTTTAATTTATTACCTTTAAAATAAAAAACATTTACTTGAGACACAGTCTGGCAATAATTCATATGTCATAACAATTGGTATGTATTTCGAAGACCAGCATGACAGGGATTCCAAGCATGATCCTACTATTACACATTGCTATCTTCAGTGCAGTCACTCAGTTCACAGATATCACTATATATAGTTAGTCAAGGTCAGAATCCTTCCAATTAACTGCTAGTTTCAACAAACTGCTGATAGTTCTCAGAACCATTACCTTACCTATCTTTTGCGTATAGATATATGACTTTGCTCTTGTCATGTTTCCGAGCTTTTCTCCTTGCCCTCTCTTCGTTGTCCAATTCTCAAGTTCTCACTTTCTTCTATATACATCAGAAATTATTTCAAGGGCTGGGGAGATGGTTCAATAGAATAAGTGCTTCCCTGGCAGGCACAAAGGCCTGAGTTCAGTCCCTGGTTCCATAAGAAAAGAAAAAAGAAAAGAAAGATGCACCTTATATGATACCAAAACATTATGAAAACAGTTTGCAATGTATTAATTTATCAGATCCATCTTGTCAAGGTATCTTAAAACTGTCTCATTGATATTTGTACTTCAGTAAAACAAAATTAAAAAAGAAAAAGAAAAGAAAGAAATTATTTGAATCATGAGAGTACTGGCGAGGAGTCCAGAATAGGACATCCTCATTACTTCACCTAGTAGGGGGATTGTTATTGTCTCATAATCTTATTATTCAGGCCATGTGTACTTAACTGCTTGGTTAAATTTGTTTCTTTTCTTTCTTTCTTTTTTTTTTTTTTTTTTTTTTTCATCTCTTAAATAAACAGCTTCAAAGTTACAGATGGTGGTACACAGCACCAATGTGTGTGCTTCTGATTTCTTATCAGGGCTTTAAATAGACATCATGGTGGTGGGCCCTTTTTGATGTCCTCACACTGTCCACTAATATTAGACCAGTGTCCCATCACTATGCACTAAACTAAAGTCAAAGCAGATCAAAGATTTAAATATTAAAACTGAAACATTAAGTCTATTGGAGAAGGAAAGAGGTACAAATCTTGAAGATACAGAAGTAGGTAGAGAGTTCATGAACAAAAGACAAACAGCGCATGAAATACTTAAAGAATCAACAGCTGAAATCTCACTGCTTTGAAAGGTTTTGGCTCTTCTAAAGAAATCACCAACAGAGTAAAAAGAAAACCCACAAATAGCGGAAAAATTTAGCTAACTATCCCTCAGATGAAGAACTTCTATCTAGAATATATGAAGAATTAAAAAGAATCAGGACAAAAAATTAAAAGACCCAGCCAAAAAGGCATCTGAGATGAATGTGTACTTCTGAGATGAAACAATGCAAAAGACAAATGAAAAATGTTCAACATCATTTGTCAGTTGAAAAATACAAATTAAAGCAAGACTGAGATTCCACCTCACTCTGGAAAGAACGTCTATCATCAAGAAGTCAACCACTAACAAATTTTGGGGGCTCTGTGGGGGAAAAGGAACACTTCACAACTGTAGGTGGGAGTATAGACTGGTACGTAGTACCTCATCATAAGCTTAACTAAGTAAAAGTTCTCTATAATGAAAATTATAATACACTAAAAATGGAAATTAAAATCCTGGAAGACAAGGCTTTCATAATCATAGATCAGTAAAATTAATACTGTTAACTTCTGACACTGCCATTCCTATGGATAACCCACTACAATTATGGACTACTAGACTATATTGGATTATTTTGCTGAAATCATGCACCTACAATATTTAAATGGCAATAGAATACAGCTCTCTGACAAAACTGAACAAAATGGGGACACAAATGAAGGACCATTTTGTATCTGTATATACAAAATAGGGTAGATATACAGCTGCTTTCTCTTAATTCAATGAGAAGAAAGATTTGTACTAATAGTGTTTGGACTGGCTATCATGTCTGCATCTTATACTATGGATAAACATTATGAAGACAACAATGTCCAATGTATTAATTATTGAAACTGTCCTACTAATCGGTTTTGAAACTGTCTCATTGCTATTTGTTTCTCAATAAAATTAATAAAAAAATTAATACTGTTAAAATAGCAAATACCTTACTGAACAAAAGTGCACAGGTGGGGTATCATGATGTAAAGTCGCACACATAGTGCAAAGTAGCATGAATCCTGCATTAACCATGCTTGAATACCTGTCATCTTAGTCTTGTAAATGTGCACCATTTCTAATTCCATATCCATTATTGCTATACTCTGTTTAAAATAAATTTTTATAGAAGTTTAAAAAAGAGACAAGAACAAACATTTAAAGTTTCTTGTAAGCAAGTGGTAATATTCAATCATGTCCAATCTTACATAAGTATATCTATTAATCTGAGTAACAGATTTGCTGATAAAAATAAGTTATCATTGTTAATTAGCTATTTTGTTTTGAAAATCTGTAACACATGTACTGTTGTATGTTATCCTGTTTTTGTCTGTCTCTGATACTTGTTATCTTCAAAATTAATTAAATTAAATTAAGAAATAAAGAAAATTAAGCTGATAGGATATGCAAGTAAGACAGAGGAATTATACCTAAGGTGTTGAAGTAAAATGAGTACAAAATTAAAAGGAGAAAAGAGGATATGGGTTCAATGAAACTTACAAGTTAATATAAAACTAGAGGAAGGGGTGAGTGATTGAGCTGGTATTACTGGACATGTTATTCATTAAAAGATATTTGAGTATTTATTTTGAAGACACACACAGGTAGCTTGCTTTTACAATTGGAAAAGAAAGCTCCGGAGGAATAATTCAGGTATTGTGGTGTATAATCATCACTCCTTTTTTAGGACTGGCTAAAATCTAGCTATTGAATTAGAAGTAAAAATCAGTTACTCTGTTTGGCGTTTAGAGATTTACATTGGAAAATAATATTTCTATTCCTTTCATAATTGCAGAGATTTCTAATTTCTGAGAAGTGCTGATGTATGGACGTATTTTCAGTACTATTTTGCTTAGAAAGAACAGTAATAGTGACTTGCTATTTAAATGAAAACACCAATCTAGGATTTAGGTTCCTTATGGACTGTTGTATTTGTGCATGACAAGTTACTTCTTTATGTATCTCCTTATCCATCCTCTTCCTTCCACTCTCCCTCTCTTGGTCTCCTTCCCATCTCTAAAGATCTCTCTCCCCATTTTCTTTTATGTCTTTTATTTTACTTTTCATTTATACTAGGAATTGCTCTTATGAGAGAATCTTATGATAGTGAAGCTTTTGTGTCTGATCTGGTTCACTATATAAGTGTACTTTTAAACAGAAAAGAATAAAACAGGATTTCAAAACATAATAGGAGGGCAATAATGGTTAATATATTTGTATTGTTATATTTAATGTAATTATTCAGAGGACTAGATGCAGGCATTTAATTATCTAAACAATATTAGCCCAAATCTTTCTATTCAATGAACTTAGAGAACTTAGTACTAATAGTATGTTAACTATCTTGAAAAACTAAATATTTGTTTGTTTGTTTATATTTAGCTTTTCCTTTTCTCCTTTCTCCCATCCCAGGTTCTCTTGTTTTGATCAATTTCTTTACATTTCAAATATCTATTGTACATTTTTGGATCTTACACTTTCAGCTTCTCACACTAGGGAGACAATATGATGTTTGTATGTGGACATCTGGTTTATTTTCTTTACGAATATGGTTTTGAGTTGGATCCATTTACCTACGAAAGTCTCAAGTTTCTTGTTTTTTCACTGCTATGTATAAAAAGGCCACCTTATTTATCAATTCTTCAAAATGGGCATTTGGGTTGTTTCCAAGATTTAGCTATTACAAATTGTGGTCCTACAACCATGGATACACATGCATTGCTGTGGTATGATGTTTTTAATTTTTCTGAGGAGATATCCAGGAGGGCAAAATCTGGGTCAAATGAGACCTCTAATCCTAGTTTAATAAGAAATCCTCACACTGATTTCCATAGTGGTTGTACCAGTCTACACTCCCAGAAACAGTGGAAAAATGTTCCTGTTTCCCTACAGCCCCTTCAGAATTTGTTAATAGTTGAGTTCTTGATGATAGCTATTCTTTCTGGGGTGAGATAGAATCTCAGTGTTGTTTTCATTGACATATCTCAACTGATCAATGATGTTGAACATTTTTTCATATATTTATTTGCCATGTGTATTTCTTCCTCTGAAAAATGTGTATTTGTCTCAGATGCTCATTTTTGTATTGGGTCTTTGAATATTAGGAGTCTGATTATTTTTTCAATTCCTTTGTTTTCTAGACAGAAGTCTTTTGTCTGAGGGACAGTCTGCTAAAATTTTATCCCAACTCATAGGTTTTCTTTTCACACAGTTGGTGAATTCTTTTCATGTGCAAAAACGTTTTTTAGTAAGATGAGATCCCCGCTGTTGATTCTTTGAAGTATTTCCCATGTAGTTTGGTTTTTGTTCACAAACTATCTGCCTATTCTAATTATTTTCAATATTTCTGCATGCTTTGTGTTCTGGAAAATTTACTGTTTCTGTTTTAATATTTAGATGTTTGATCCACTGGAATTTTGGTTTCATGCATAATGATAGACATGAGTTCATTTCAACATTTATCATGTGGAAAGCCAGTTTTTTGAGCACTATTATTTTTCTGAATTTAGGACAGGGTCAACAGGGTGTCACTACATAGATCAGCCTCATGATTCTCCTGTTTTCAGCCTCCGAAGAGCTGGGATTATAGGCGTGTGCCCTCACACCCAGTCTCAATTACAGTCTCAGCATGCTTTGCAGGCAAGGCCAGCATGACATGCGGGGGATCGAACCCCTGCCTCTGTGCTGTGCCTAAGCAAGGGTTTTAGTCCACTGAGTTATCACACTGCCCCGCAAGCAGTGTTTATTATAGGGACTATCTTCCAACAAACATGTTTGGTTCTTTTTCAAATAGAAGGTGGCTGAGTGTTTATAGTTATGTCTGCATCTTTTAATCTGTCCCATTGATCCTCAGGTCTGTTTATTTGGTCAGTGCTATGCTCATTTTGACATGGTAAGTTTGTAGTATAATTTCAAGTCAGAGATTGTGACGCCTCCTACTTTGCTTTTATTGTCCACGATTGACTTCACTATTCTAGGTCTCTTCTGATTCCAGATGAATTTTAGGGATGTTTTGTCTTTGAAGTAACCTCATAGCACTTTGATTGGGGTTGTGTTAAATCTGTGTAACCGTTTTGGATGTATTACCATTTTTGCAGTGTTGGTTCTTCACATTCATGAGCAAGGAATATCTTTCTATTTTCTGAAATCCTCTTTAATTTCTTCTTTCAGAGTACTGTAATTTTCAATGTATAGATCTTTTACTTCCCTCATTAAATTGATTCATAAATATTTCATTTTCTTGGGTGCTATTCTTTAAAGTATTATGTTGTTTGTTGTTGTATGCTATTGTGTTGTTTGCCTATTCTCTTTGTTCAGAAAGTTTGTTATTTGTGCACCAGCACACTAATGAGTTTTGAATCTGGACTTTGTATCTAGCTATGCATTTGAATTTTTCTATTAAATCTAAAAGTCTTTTGGTGCAATTTTTTGATGGCGTTTTCTATATATTATATCATGTCATCTATGAATAATGACAATTTAACATTCTTTTTTCTTACCATTATTCCTTTTATTTCTCTCATCTAATTGGTCTGCCTAAAGTTTCCAGGAAGATGTTGAATAAGAATGGAAATAGTGGGCATCCTTGCCTCTTTCCTGACTTTAGAGTAAAAGATTATCTTTTTTGACCACTTAGTATGATGTTGGCTGTTGCTTTGTCATTGATAGCTTTTATCCGATTGAGGTAAAGCCCATCTGTTCCAATTTTCTATAGAGTTTGTATCATAAAAGACAGCTGAACTTGATCAAAAGCCTTTTCTGTACCTTTTGGCTCCATTAATATAGTGTATTAAATTTATTATTTACATATGTTGAAACATCCTTCTAAGCATGGGATGAGTCCCACTTGGTCTTCATGTTTAATCTTCTTGATAATTTGTTGCATTCTGTTTTCCAGTATCTTATTGAGGAATTTTGCAACTATATTTTCATTAGGAAGATTGGCCTATTGTTCTCTTTCTTAGTTGAGTTTCCAGTTTTGGTAGCAGGGTGATCCTTGCTTCTAGGAACAGATTGTATCTCTATCAATTCCATTAATGAGTTTAAGAAGTAGTGCTGTTAGGTCTTCTCTAAAAATCATGTAGAATTTAGCAATGAATTTTTCAGGGACTGGGCCTTTCTTTGTTGGTAGGTTTTTAATTTTATCTTCAATTTCATTGAATTATATTGTTTATTTAGCGTTTTTCTGTATTTTTTATTTAGTTGTGATAATTCATATATACCTAGGAATTGTTCCATTTCTTCTTCATTTTCCACTTTTATAAGAACACAGGTTTTTAAAGTACATATAGATGATTTTGATTTCTGCAGAGTGCATTGTGATTTTAGCCTTTTTCTTCCTAATTACATGAATGTGAGCCTAGTCTTAGTTACTTTTCTTTTATTGTTAGGACAAAATACCTAATACTTATGAGGAAGAAAAGGTTTATTTAGCTCATAGTTTGTGGTAGTTTCAGTCCACACTCATCTGGCTCCAAGCAGACTGGCAAATGGCAGAGGGTAGTAGATCATGGTGTTGAAAAAAAGCAAAATTAGCAACAGCAAAAAGGGAGGAGTGCATAGAGCCAAGCTCTTTCTCTTATATTGTATGGAAGGTAATCGATACCTGCTTAGAACTTCAGCAAATTATTGAGGAAGCTGAGAGGGTTTAGGGCATGAGTTGGGTCAGGAGAGGGACTTGGCGATGCAGAAAGTTCCAAAAGTGCCATGACACCAAAATATAAGTTTTTCCTTTGCTGCAAATGAAAGGAGAGAAAGAAAAGAGGCCTCTATTGAAAAGTGCTGGAGGGCTGCTTGATGAGAAGCAAAGGACCCTTGGATAAGTGAGCTAGGAGTGAGTTTTTATGGCGCTGGACTTGAGGCAAAGTTAGCATGGGCAGGGGAGGAATCATGGCTAGGGAGGGTCTTTGGCATGAGAGTGAAAAGGAGACAAAGTCTACCTTGGGACTAGAAGAAGAACAAGGTAGTTGGTGCTGGAGAGACATGTTGTTTGGGGACCCAGAACTATGCTGAATCACCTGCCATAATGCCCCAGCAGGTTTCCATAGCGGCAGAAACACATCACCATTCATGCACATTGGGCTGCTGCTTCCTCAGCCCCAGTTTAATTGTAATAAAGCATGTGAATCTTATTTTTTCAAAGCAGAAATTTGTTCCAGATTGTCAGATATCTAGCATTTAGAGATCACAAGAGGTTATTTCCAGATAAACCTGATGGCAAACCACCACAGAGTTAAAAGTGAATACTAGGGCCATCTAGATAGCTCAGCAAACGAAAACACCTACTTAGGCAGGTGCTGTGAGAAGGGCTGGCTCCTCAACCTGCCATGAATGCCCTGTCCCCAGGGTGTGAGAGTTGAGACTGGGTGTGGTGTACACCTTTAATCCCAGTGCTTGGGAGATTGAAAACAGAAGGGTTACTATGAATCCAATTTCTGCAGTGAGACCCTGTAGACCTTGTACTAAATATGAAAAAAAAAATTAAAAAGGAAAAAGAACAGAAAACAAAAAAAAAAAAAAAAGAAAAGAAAAAATCTAAAAAAGGAAATCCTTAGAGGTCTGATTTCTGGTCTCTCTCACATAAGGTCGGCTACCTTATGTCTTTGCTCCCTGTTCTTCTATCTAGGTTTTACTGGCAGACCTTCTGAAGACTGGGCCAACGTTCCATGCTGCAGAATGGTTCAGCTCACAGCCACTCCTCTGAGTGCACTTGTTGATGAGCCTGTGCATATCCGAGTCACAGGCCTGAGCCCTTTCCAGGTGGTGTGTCTCCAGGCATCAATGAAAGATGAAAACGACTCTCTGTACTTTTGTGAGGCTTTTTATAAGGCCAGTGAAGCTGGTGAGGTAGACTTGGAACGAGATGCTTCCCTTGGAGGTGACTATGTGGGAGTCCATCCCATGGGGCTCTTCTGGTCCTTGAAACCTGAAAAGATGTTATCAAGACTGATTAAAAGAGAGGTGATGACTAGACCACTCCAGGTCCAATTAAAAGTCTGTGAGCCATATTTTCCAGTAAAATATGTATCTCCCAGTCCTCCACTGGCTAGCCTGACTGTGGAAAGGTGGTATGTGGCACCTGGTGTCCAAAGGATTCAGGTGAGGGAAGGTCGCCTCCGGGGAGCACTCTTTCTACCTCCGGGTGAGTAGAATGACTGCTTATTGCTAACCTCTGTTTTCTTTATCAAATGACTCGTTGCTCTAGACATTTATCTGGAATGTGCTTAATATGTATTCCCAACTTTTTCAGAGAAATGTGTATTTTGGATTAGAATAAGCACATGATAATATTTCTAAGTGAAGTTTTACCTTGTCTAATCTTGACTACATATAAATTGTAAGGAAATTCTTGCACCACTTTATTTCAATACTTTTATTTCTTGGCGAAACCAGGGATTGCAGTGAGATTTGAGACTGGGCATGCTGTGCACCTTTAATCCCAGTGCTTGGGAGATTGAAACTCCAGCCCTTGCAGTTGCCAGGCAACTGCTAATTCTACTGAGCTATCTCCCAGGCCCCTGGATTTCAATCCTTTGGACTTGCGTTAAATTTGTTTGCAACAGACTCTGGCTAATGTATTATTCTCTTCTTGATTTTAAGAAAGCCATATCCCAGCTCTTTGTAGGAGCTCTCTCATGAGTCTTAGATTAAACATATGGCATGGTTATGATCTATCAATATTCTAGTGTAATGAAAAACTAAAGGTTTGCAGCAAATATAGAAGATGCCCAGAATTTTTTAATCTACTTTAGTTAGAAAAATATTGAGTATTTATAGAATAATCCGCAAAATATTCTCTACGTATACAACATGCTCAATACTGTTTATAACATTTACCAGAACATTCACAGTTTTGTTCAGTGATTTCTACAAAGAGGAAGTCCTTTCCAACTCTATTTGTCTGAGTGTATTATGAAAGTAAGTAACATTTTTTAGTTCCTCTAAAACTTTGCAAGGTCTAGATCTCAGATCTGAGAGTCCCTTCTTTAGACAAGTGCTTTTTTCCCCTTTCCATAGGAGATGTAGACATTCTCTCATTGAGATGTGCTCCCTTGCTCATTTATTTATGTAATGGAACTGCAGTGGATTGTGAACCCTTGAAAAGTTAGGAGTGTGTTCTAGTGATATAGAGTTATAAATGCTACACGAAAAATAGCAGCTTCGTTTTCCAAATTTGCCATGACTTGAGTGCTTGCTTTGATGAATTTGAATTTTCAGTACTCAGTAGTTAGCACAGTTACACACGTTATGTAGGGAGCAGGAGGTAGTTAGCATGAACAACGATTCCTTCCATACATGTGTGTTTTGTTGCCACACTTTGATCTTGGGGTAACATTTTATTCAGGGTATGCAATTTGTGAATCCTCAAACACACTACATGTACAGGGTCTCTTCTTTAAGCATTTGTTTTGGGGCACAAACTAGAATGAATTCTGTGGGACCATAAAGAGGTTGAGTCAAGTCTCAAAACATTTCTCTAACCTTCTCTCTAGATCAGGGAATCATATTCTCAAGTGTTCTCTCGCTTTCTGCCAACCAGACGATGCAAAAACATCCTTATTTATTTATACAAGGGATATATTTAACCAAGATATACTAGGTATTGTTTTATTTTTTTCTTTGTTAAGTTCAGTTAGTATCTAAAATTTTTTTTTATTACTGATTTAAATCAATCCTGTGATGTAGACTTATAAATGATATAGGGATGTAAAGTTATAAATGTTATAAAATTTAAATATAATCAAGACCGAACTTATTTAAATCATCTATACAGTAATAGAATACTCCAGTTAATGTGCTATATCTTTCCATAGTATGGGTTCTTACTTATCTTGAAAATAAGCTAGCAGCACATCAGTGAATGCAGCATGATACCCTGATAACAGAGAATAAAAGGCTGCATCATTTCCATTAGCTTGCATGGCCAAATTCATTACTGTGCAGTCAGTTGATAGACCTGAGGAAGAACTTAAGTCAGTGAAATAGTTTAAATTTTTTTTTTTACAATATATTTTGGAAACCCAATTCAATCTGTGTACCTGCCTCTTATGGCAGTTGGGTCTCTGTTACTATAATAAACACCTCAATTTATAAAGGAAATAAATATTTTCTTTCATAATTTTAAAGATGTCAGTCTATGATAACTTGATTGTCTTGTGGGCAATTAAATACATTCTGGAAGACGGTATTATGGCAGAAAATTGTTCACTGAATGGCTATGAAGCAAAGGGAAGAGGAATATGCCTTTTAATACATATGCCTTTGAGGGAGCCTTTTTGGTCAAATTATACAATCTTGCAGTATATATATTCCGGGATCCCACTTGCATATCTTTTATTGCTGGATGGCTTCTAGTCCAATTTTTGTGCCTTTCTTTAAGATATAGAAATGAACCCCATAATACTTTTCTGCAAAGAGTAACATGTTATTGATAATATTTTCTTTTAAAAATTCTAGATGTTCTGTTGTATCACATATTAATTAGGCCTTGTTCCGGCCCATGTAAGGCCAAAAATTTGGGCCTGTATTTAAGAATTTATGTATTAAATGTAATTATCTTTCCTTGTGCTATTGCCAAATTTTAATTTATTTTTTAATAATTTTATTTAGAAACAAATAGCAGTGATACAGTATCAAAAACAATTAGTAGGACAATTTCAAAAATTTATATACTGTGCATTATTGTCTTCTTAGCTTTATTCATAGTACAAGATGCAGACATGATATCCTGTCCCAAAACACTATTAGCAAAGTAAGAATTTGTTGACTTGAGCCTTTTACAGCTCAACATATCAATATTGTTGTCACATTTTTATTACATTTTCCCTACTGTCCCTTCACATATGATTGAATATTGTCCTTTTGTATTGTTCTTTTTCAGGAGAGGGCCGTTTCCCAGGAGTCATTGATTTGTTTGGTGGTACTGGTGGACTCCTTGAGTTCCGGGCCAGTCTTCTGGCCAGTCATGGCTTTGCTTCCTTGGCCTTGGCTTATTTCGCCTATGATGACCTACCAGCCCAGCTAGAAATAGTGGATTTAGACTATTTTGAGGAAGCTGCCAACTTTCTCCTCAGACATCCTAAGGTAGTATATATACCTAAACTCACTGTACCCTGATATTTACCAACCATAATAGTTCACTACATGCCCACGGTATTTATAGGTTGTATGTCTCATCCAATGTATTTTGTTCAGAAAAACACAATGCATAGGAAGTGAGCCTGTTTTCCTCTTGATATCAAAAGACATAAGTTTTGAATTCAGACCAAAATGAGATATTTTTCTGGCTTTTGCTAGTGTGGGTAAGGGATTTAGAATAACTTCCTGAAATATATTATCTTATCCTTAGTGCTTTTTATGGCACAAATAATCTAGTGTGGCACTACTTTTTAAGGTCTTGGTGAATTTTAAAGAGAGTTATACATGAAAAGTGCTTACGTAGTAATGGACGATACTAAGCACTCAATAAAATAAGAAATTATTATTGTTATTATCACCATCTCATCACTATCCTACACTAGACAGATAGTATGTATTTCTTTGAGGAGTTGGTATAATTTACTTAATTAAGATAATTTAAACATAATGCTCTAGTAATTCACAATCTGTATCAAAAATATGTGCTTTTTTTGTTATATCAGGATCAGTGCTAAATATGACTTGAAGATTTTATATCTTTTTCCTCATCATAATTTAAGTAAAATAAAATCTACATGGTAAAAACTCTTGAAGCCAGGGAGATGGCTCAGTAGAATAAGCACTTCCCTGGCAAGATCAAGGACCTGAGTTCAATCCCTGGTTCTGCAAGAAAAAAAAAAAAAAGAAAGAAAAGTGCTCTTTTATGCCTCATAAAAATAAAGTGGGATTATAGTAAAATTAGCAATAATTCCTGATAATATTCTGGTATACAAAGAATTTAAATGCCTCTCTTTGCTACTTGTAATGAAATTGTCCTGGAAATGTCTGATAGTCAATGTTATAATTATGCCAGCGCTTTGTTTGTCTTGGATTAAAAAATGAGAGTTCATGTGAGTCTGCTTTTTTACTTCTTTAGTCTTGTTTCCCTTATACTTGCTTGCTGGGAAGTTCCTTCTGTATGTAACAATTCCATGTAACAGTTTTCATGACCAGCCTGGATTTTTTTCGAACATTTTAAGAGTACTTCTATCCTTGCTGCACAGAGCCTGTTCTGCGGCATGTTAGACTAGAGATCTTGCAATTTTTTGTAGCTCTTATTTTTCTACCTGTTGATTTTAAACAACTTAGATATGAATTGAAAATTCCTTGATCTCAAATTTCATGGCAAAAATTAAGACAAGAGTTATTTTTCCTGCAAGGATCAGAAATAAATTAGAGTTGTGCATTGTGGTAAGCACTTGAAATCCTAGTACTGAGGAGGCTAAGAGAGGAGATTCATTGTAGGTGTGAGGCCCCCTGAGCTACATAAGCCACTTGAAGATCAGCCTGTAGAGCATAGAGAGACCCTGTCTCAAAAAAATTAGATAAAGTTAGCTCATATGTGAGTTATCTATTTGATTTTGTCCATTTAAGTTACACATGTTTAATTTTATTTTCTATGGCCCGGTACATTGGGTTTCTATATTTTCTTGCTATTACCGTATGTTGTACGTTATGACTGAATTTTGAGGCAGGGATGAAATTGGAAAGGGGAGATAGATGTTAGTCAAAGAATACAAATTTCCAGTTCAACAGGTAGCATGATTTGTTTTAGCCTATCATCTTACATCATGAGTATGGTAAATAATATATTGTGTAAATCAAAACTTCAGAAAGGATACATTTAAAATCATCATATCACAAAGAAAAGTATGTTAGTGAAGTGATAAAATACACTTGCCAGCCTCATTTGCTTACTTCAAAATGTATACTCATAAAAATATTCCAGAATGTATATACACAAACATCATATTGAACCTTAAATGTATGTATACGATTATGTCATTTGAAATGAAGACTTAGAAAAGAATTTCAAATATATTCTTTGATATAAACCATCTCTTGCAGCCTTTATGAGGGAAACTGCATATATGATCCATTATGTTTGCTGAGATTTTTATCCCCTCATCCTAATTACTTTTCACATTTCTGTCCATGAGGTAGAAGTGGTATACTCAGTCATTTTTTCCTAAATATTAAGAAAATAACTATGATGTATTTGTCAATGAAATGACTTAAAAAGATAGAAGTTCAACTATGCAAAGTATGTGAGAAGAGGAAAGGCATGAGGAGAAAGTCTTAACCTTGGTCCTTGCAAGCAGTGAAGACACAGAAATAATCATTCTTCACTGCATTTTGGCCATAAGCAATAATCGTTAGCTTCTGCTTTGCACTGCAAAGCATACCTGGTAGCTGAGCAATATTTACTCTATGCTTATAAACAACTCATAAACATGTCATTTCCCTTTTCCTTCAATTGACTGATGCTTATTTCTCTCTGGATTTCATAATTTTTGGCCTGTCCTATGGCATTATACTCTGGCATTCTGTTTTCATTTTTTAGTAAGAGATGTACAATTGGTCTTTATGGGGAATAACTCTTTGGCTTGCTTGAGCAGGATCTATTCTTCTGCTAAAGGATACAAGGCAGGCTTTCTAGGCTCTTGGATAAAAGTATGTTATGACCTGACTACTACCTATTACTATATGTCATCCTTCATTGTTATTTTTTTACGATCTTTCAATTCTGCCATAGTGCTGCTCTTTAATTAGGAAGAGTTAATATTTCTTGATACATCTTTCAACAATGTTCATTATCATGCCAACATTTTCTCTTCCATCGTATTTTGATGCTTCCTAACTGGCCTTTCAAATTCAACTATGAAGGACTATTAGGGTGTCCCAAAGTGACTGGTGTTTGCTGACTCAGTTTTTGCACATTCACCTAATGATGACTCCTGGTTAGGAACATCCTGGTTTCACCCTTTGCACTTTCTTCTGAATTTGTAGAGAGAATTGGTGCAACAAAGTTTACAGATATATTATTCCCTGACTGATAGTGTTTACAAGTAATACCTACATATTGCT